>JAODJU010000036.1:8108176-8120775 GCA_026776725.1 Gnathonemus echidnorhynchus | reverse complement strand
CCCAGCACACACACCCTTGTTTTTCCCAGCTGTCTTTCCCGCTCCACTGAAAAGAAAAAAAAAAAACATGGAAAAAATAAAAAGAGGGTCGGCAGGGGTGGCCAATTCACGGCGCGTTTATTTTAGCTTTATTATGTACATAAACACACATCGATATTTATCTGACACAGATCCAAGGAAAACAGAGGCAGGCAATGAAAAGAACAGAGTCTCTCTTTCCTCGCTGGCGCTGGAGGGGGTAGCGGGGCGGCAGGCGGGGCGAGCGTGCGCACGTACGCGGAGAAAATGCACCCCTGACCCGAGGAGTCACCAGGAACCTGACTGCACAGCTTTGGCCCTCTGGAGCAAACACACGTCCCTCTATTGCACGGTTGAAACCCTCAGCAAGGCTCTCGCATCACCACACGCCCGGGGGACCCGCTCCACCAAAGATTTTTACATTTCTTTTTTTCCGATTTTCGAGCAAATGTGAAATTCAGACTTGTAGATGTCATGCAGATCAGGGAGTTTCGACTGGCAGACGAAGGGGGGGCGCAGTGGACCTTGGCTTTGTGTTACTAATGGCATTTGGACTAAATAACTGAGCAGCCCTACTATAGATACTGAGCGCAAATAAAAACCTATATACCTAATTCGCTTAGGAGACCTGCATTAAGGGACACATTCATTAATGCACGCAGCTGCGGCTCGAATTCTGAATCATCTTCATGTTGTCGTTTCCATTGCTAAAATATTTTTCACACATACATCATTTATCATTCACCCATCTCCTAATTTACTACATAGGTTATCTAGGTAACACTATACTGTACATACACTATACTATATATATAGCTGTATATAATGCACTTTAGATACCTTCACAATGTATTATTATAGTTGGTATAAAAAAATATATAAAACATACATAACTATATATCTCCCAAGATCACAGCAGCATACCCAAAGCGTGTCGTCCCACCATGTCCTCAGGCGACCCCCACCTCACAGTCCCAGGCAGCCGGCGAGCTCGGCCAGCGTCAGGCTGCGGTCGCCGTCGCCGTCGCAGTGCTGGGTGAACCGCTTGGCGCATCGCCGTGGCTGCAGCCGGCGGCGTAGGAGGTGGCGGAGGGGCCGCGTCTCCTGCTCGCTCAGCCCGCCGTCGCCATTCACGTCCAGCGCCAGGAAGTACTCCTGCAGCACCCCTCTAGCGCCGCCCCGCACTGACGCGGCCCGGTCCTGGGGGCTCGGGGAGAAGGACTCGGGGACTGGGGACGACGACGGCGCATCTGCCCTCCTAAACAAACAGAAGAAAAAGTAAACAAAAGAATAACTGATACTATATTACTAAAAACACAGCTCTACATACTACTCTGCCCCCTTTTCACATATGTTACGTGAAAATCAACCAATTAACATAGAGATTCTGTTCGCCATTCACTATGATCCATCCATCCATCCATAGCCACATATTCAGTACAACGTCAGAGTGACCCTGAAGTCTATCCTAGGAAGCACAGGGCTGGAGGCAAAGAACATGCTGAACAGGATGCCGGTTCACAGGACACACGTACAATTATACTAAAGGCAATGTCAAGGCACCAGTTTTCCTAATCTCACATTTTTTTGGCTGTGGGAGAAACTATCCAGGAAAAACATGCAAACTCCATACACACGTAGCCGAGGATAGAATTCAAAGCTCCAATCACAGAAATGACAGAACGTGACACGACCCTTTGGTCCACTCCTCATATGTGAGACATCCTACTAAAAGAAATTTTTATTCAGCAAATTCTGCATCCCTTAAGTGGGCACATTTGATTACATAAGATGTAATCAAGCCCAAGACTATAGTCTGTAAAAGTATGGAGAACAGTCTGGAAGAAAACTAAGTCAGGGAGAAAAAATGGTGATGTGAGGTACCTCATAAATGAATTTTGCTTCAGGGGGGAGAGGGCATCGTACCGGGGACTCGGTAATCGTCCCTTATGGCTTGAGAGCTCATGTTAGATAGTAATCCTCCTAACTCCGCTGCTTCTGCCTGCGTCTGATTGAGTTTCCTTCTAAAATCCACGGGTTCCATCCAGGTTTTGCAGCCAATACTCAAGTTGTAAAACTTCCTTATACAGAACATTTTCCTATTATTTTTAAACATTTTATTCTGCAGCAGCAGTGTAGGATAAAGTTAAGAATATTATAAAATCCAAAAATTCTTAAGTCAGGAGCAAGCGGCTCTGACATGCTGCAGAAAAACAAAGCGAACCCTTAAGCAAAATGTACGGTTTCACAATACTGCACTCTGAATTACTGCCTAAAAAAAGATCAGGTAAGAAATAAAATGGAACCGTTATCCCTCTAGACCAAGACAGTTTTCAGCTTGAATGCCTGGAATTTGGATGCTGTGAGGCACAGAATAAGTGCTGCAACACTGACCACTGGGATCTCAGCGCATCTCCTGCCTGTAGAGCCTCAAGCTGCAATGTTCTCACCAGCCCCTGCAGGAGCTCCTTCTTACGAGCACCAGGACAACCTGACGAGAACAAGAGAAAGACAGCATAGCGGGGAAAGATGGCACACAACCCAAAATCCAGTGATATTTGTTGCACTGGAGGATATGTAGACAGCACTTAGGTTTCTTAATTTCTTTCTGAAATGCTTCTTTCTACTGCTCCATAAAAGATGGTGCGCCTATAGACACACAGTGACAGATTCACTGCACCACTAAGTACACCTAAATATGCAATACCATAGAAATACAATACAATACAAATGACATCATTGCAAACATACAGTTGCAGCCACTCACTTATGCAAACAGCACACTGCCAAACCGTAAATCACGTGACTGCAGTTGAATACTTAGAACATACAAAGTCGCGATGTTCAGTTGTTGCGCCGCTAAGCACTATAGTGGCTAAGATGTATGATTTATGTAATTTTAAATGGGGTGCTTCCACAAAGGATGCAGAAAGGCATCTCTGCAATGCACAGCTCATCCATCTTTGAAGTGGTCCTGGAGACAAAAGCTGGTCCCACATTACACTACGTAATAAAGTGACCACTGAAAGTACACAAACATACAGGCTGGTGTCAAGGTAATGGAATTAGTGGATTAAGTGCAGGTGTGCTGATTTCCGTCTATAAAACACAGCCAAGCAGCCCTTTTGCATGCAATGTGAATGCAGTTCAGTGGTACAGTGCTGAGTTCTTTCTTGAAGGGCAGAAGAGATTCATGCAGTCTTGAGGCTCAGAGGAAGTGGGTCAAGGACAAAAACAGACATAGTGTTTGATTTCTGATCCCTCAGAACTCTCAGATCACCTGCAGTAATGGAACACGTTGTCCTTGAAGGGGCGTAGGATGAAATGAGAAGTCACTGAAACGGTAATGCTATTTTCCGCAAATGCCAGTAGTGCTAAAAGAAGCTACGTAAGGTAGACAATATGTGAAATCCGCCAAGTTACACTCCTGGTTTATATGGTATTCCATCCTAGACAAAAATGTTTCCAAGACATGCTGCATTATGGGAAATTTTTGAGTGTTTGGGGAGGGCTCCACAGCATAGCAACAGTGTGGGAAGTTACTAGGTTTGTAATTGTTTAATTTGTTAAAGGCAGACAAAATATTTTATTACAGAATGTAATCCTTATTTGCTTGTTCTTGCATGCTCTGGTATGGTGTTTATTCTTGTCTACTTTTCTGACAGAATAACATAAGATATGTGTAATTCCATATTCTGGAAGATTTGGAAATATTTACCAAATAACTGATTAATGATAGCAATTACAGAATTAATGGATATAGTATAAGTACCAAAAGATTTAGGTAGCATATCAAATAGCTTAAGACACTCCACTACTGTTCCCACATATAACTTACTGTAGCTTCTTAAAAAACTGATGAATGTTCCTTTGCAACTATTTATTCAGTAACACTTTACTTGAGGGGCATGAATAATGTAGTAGTACACTCTCACTTAATGCATTAATTAATCAGTAACTAAGTGTTTGTTACATACTGATACATACTGCAATCCTAACGGTTCATGTATTTCCTGCAGTTACTATATTTGTTCATGATTTGTACTTGAGTAGCAAACTAAGTCATCTGTGCCCCCTCAAGTAGTGTTACCATTTATTCATATTTAAAGGGAAAAAATATTTTGATTTGAGCTGTAATCATATGTAGTTGACTTCAACAAAAAAGCTGCGTGTTATGAGTTGATTTGTTGTGTTTGTTACTGAATTAGGCAATAAGCAAACACACAAACAAACAAACAAATAATGCTACTTGTTCCTGCCTGATTATCTAGTAGCATACAGGTATCTGGTATTTCAAGCGCATATGTGTTTCATTATAGGCAAATTGCAGGTGAGTCAAATACTGTAGATCATACACTATATGGCACAATACATACACTATAGTAACTAAGGCTTAGCCAATTTCATATTAATGCCCTTTGATTCAGAGTGAGATATTGGGCAAGCTGATGTCCCAATATTTTTGTCCATAAAGTGTATGGTTTGCACAGATTCATCTTATATGAGGGGCACGTGATGTACTTAAAATTCATTTATTTTTGCAATTTCCTTCATTGAATTTAGGCAGTAAACAACAGGAAAGCTTTTTAATTCCATGTATTCCATATACTTGACTATGAAGGACAACAATGTATCACTCAGACACCCCCATCACCCTCCTTCAACCCCTACTCCCCCGAAACCCCCACCCCCCACAATCACTAGCCTCCCTACACACTCTGCCCACCTCTCTATTTTTATTACAAGCCCAACTTTGTGTGACTTGTCTCAATGCAACAAGGTTCACCAGATCTGCACCTGTGGTTGTCGTTTCATCTACCATGAATAAACGACACATCAGTTTTGGTGCAATTCATCTCAAAAAGGAATAGACCCCAGATCATCCCCTATACAATCTTTCTGGGAAGTTTGAAAAAGATCCATCAAGTCATTGGATCAGGTGTCTTCTGCAGCCATCATTTCCTTCCTTTGCTGCCACCTAGAGCTGCTGTTTCTATTTTTGGTGCTATTCCTCTCAAAATGAAATCAGGTGTAGTTGTTCATCCATATAATGTTTTTGTGAAGTGGTAATCAGATCCATCAAATATTTTTTGAGTTATGTTCAGAAGTTCAGGCATCAGTCACCCTTCTCTTTGCAGCCGCTAAGTGGTGTTGCTTCAATTTTGATGAAGTTTGTCTCAAAACTTGAGCAGTGCTAGGCTTTCACCAAGAGAATGTTTAAACAAGTTTAAACAAAAAAAACCTGCCAAACACATTTTGAATTATCCTAAGTCAAACTCTCTGTGGCGACAGACTTGTTGCAAAACCATATGTATTCCCCTCCTTCAAGGGAATAGGTTAAAGCAGATAATTCATAGCATTTGGGGAACTACTTAATGCAATGTCAGATGATATTAACAGAGAAATAAATTAGATGATCAATGCCATCAAAAGCACAATTTAAATAAATTTGGGAATTAGATGATTAGTCTTGTAGAGGACAGATATAGGAAAATGAAAAAAATACAAATACTCCCATAGGGAAGGATTAATCATAGCCCTAAGAGTATGATTTATTAAACGCAAGTAAATAAAATAAGTCCCCTCCCATTTTTGGAATGAGATTAAGTGTTCCTGGAATACTGCAGACAAAACATGCATTTATTCACTAAGTCTTTAATGGTTGTTGATCATCCTCATGCAGACAGTTTCTGAGAAATGTCCTTCGCGAGACATTTTTAATTGGATTTTTATTTTGAATAAGGCAATAATTTCAGTCCCAACCTGTCTACCGGATTCATTTAAATTAATATATACAGGGAAATGAAATTCATGCCAGAGGAGGGTGTCAGAGGGGAGAGGCAGAAATGAGGTATGAGAGAAAGGCTACGTGCTGATGGTGGAGCAGAGGAGTCCCGGGAGAATGTGAGCCCCCAGGTCAGCAAAATTGTTTAAATCTGTTAGACAGCAGTAAATGCTCCTGCTAGCCAATAGCATGGTCAGTGGTTACTCGTGGATGTTAGTGGAGCTTGTCATCAAAAGCACAGCAGCACAAGGGTGTAAGTGCTTCATTTTACAGTGTGGTATAAATACAGTGTGGTACAAAATGCACCAGTTTATACCTTGCTTTTAGCAAGCAAGCCCACTGTTTCTTTTTCAATAATGTTAACATTATTATGGGTGGGGCGGGTGGCAGCCAGTTGACCAGTGATCCCTTTGCTTTTACCATCTGGCTTTCTTTCTTTCAAGACAGTGAAAACGATTTACGGAGAGAAAAATATAGGGAAAAACTGAAGGCAGTTAAAAAGAAATAAGCACAAGGTAGGAAAAAAATGAATATTTTCCAAAAATAACCCAGCAATAATCTAGATCAGTTCACTACAATCCAGTGCCTTCCGTAACTCACAAGCTCTCCTCCCAAACCCCCCCCCCCCCCCCCCCCCCCCCCCACATCGACTGACTGCATGGCCGTCTATGCCCTCATCCTAACTCACAGTCGCACCCATTGGGTTATACTGTTAGTGGTAATTGGTGCAGGCACTATTTTAGGCAGCCTTACGGGGCCTATGGGAGCCATTTCACCAAACAAAACAGGCATCAAAACACGGGCCACATACATATCAGTAATAGCCTCCATCTCTCACAGTCTATATGTAGCACCAACAATGACAAAAATAAAGGTATTTTTAAATCATAAACAGATTTAATTTACGTCCTGAGATTACTGACTCTGGCTCTCAGATGCCACCAAGACCCAAGTGGCAGGAAACAATCCTCGTACAGGTTGAAAACGTTCTTAGTTATTTTGATGGACAGTCTTACAAACACGTCTGAAGCCCTCGAAATGCACAGCTTCACAGGGAGGTGGAGGTAGCAGGACTCACCCGGCAAAGGCCTGTCCTTGTAGCCCTTGTGACTGTGGCCAGCCTGCTTCTCCTCCTTACTGCAGTCTGGTAGCTGGTTCCTACACGCCGGTCAGGGTAAGATGATATACCACAGCCTGCTTTTTCCCTTATACTTCCATTCCATGGCTTATTTATATTATTATTATTATTATTATTATTACTAGTTATTTATTTCATTAATATTCCTTAATATTCAGTTTTTCAGTATATTTTATTTATGTGCTTTGTAATGTTTAATTTGTTTGCACTTTTATTTGGCACTATATGTGCCCCTCCCCCCCCCCCCCGGAATCAATAAAGTTTAAGGAATAAATGAAGATTGAGATAAATTTCTATTTATCGTGCATCTCTGACAGCTTTAATCCTGCATCCTGTTCCAGGATTTATGTTCCCATTTCCCCGAAGTACGTCTGATTTCATTCGCAGTGTGTGTCACGTTCCGGCGGGTGTACAGGTGTGTTACCTGACTGAAGTGCTGCGCAGCAGACGGCCAGTGTCCACCCACACGCACCAGCAGTAGCCAGTGGCAGCGTGGCACTGGACGGGACTGTAGCGGCCGTCGGCACTGCACTCCGGTATGTGGCGCTCCTCATTGAGGCGCGGGGACGCGGCAGCCACCAGCAGTGCCGCTCGCTCCCTTTCACACGGCCGTGGGGTCTCTGCGTACAGGCGGCGCGCCGCGTGTGGAGAAAACCGACATTACGGCAAACACAGCGAGCAAAGGACATCGAGGCTTTGTCATGCACCGATTGATAAACACACACTGGCTTTTATTGAAAAATGGCTAAAGATAAATTGCTCATTGATTTTTGTAAAGCGGGGCTGATAAGCTATCAAATGAGACATCGAATGGCCAAGGTTGAAGATGTCAGGCCACACACAAAGGACAAGGTGGCAATCAGTCCCTCCCCCATCCCTGTGCGTGTAGTGAATTTGCTTCCAAGTCATGTGACTGTCAAAACAACAACTTTGTTCAATCGATCCATCCAGAAATTTTGTATAGCCTAATTGTTTATCCGGCCCTGGGAGGGATTTCCATAAGCAACTTTCACAGAGGCCTAAACATTTTAAATTTTGCTATTTTGTAATTTTTGCAATTAAAAAAAGTAACAAAAAAAAATATATATATATATAAAAACTGAAAATTGAAAAAACTCACACACACGTTTGTATTCATATCTTTCTGAGGGCTGTTCATTTATTTATAAACCCTAATCCCAACAATGACAACCTTAACCCCTACCCAGCCCTAACCTTGACCATAAGTAACCAAATAAAATACAAGACATTCTTAGTTTTAGTTTTTTGATTGCAGTCACAGATTTTAATAAAATTTAGTTTCCTCCTGTAGGGACAGAAAAAATGGTTCACACAATGTCAAAATTACAGGTTTTTACCACACTGTGGGGACATTTGGTCTCCACAATATAATATACACATGACTACAGACAGACAGACACACACACACAAACACACATACAGGTCTAGTAAAAATTTTTGAAGCCTAAAACACAACTGTATAAATTCATATTTGCAAGGCTTAGTGGGTGGAAGATTCCTACGAATCTGAAAATTTGCAAATAATACTTAGGTCCATTTTTAAAAACAGCACTGAAAAGTTTAAAAGTGAGAAATGCGAGATTCCATGACCACAAAGACAGTGACACGAGAGAGAGGCTGGTTGCCGAGGGAAAGATGTGCAGTATATCCAAGCCAAGACCTTTAATATTAAAGATATAGTAAGCACTTACAGTATGCACACTAGCAGATATTATATAGTATTAATATTTATATATGGTTCTATGTGATCCAAATCATTTTCAGTATTCCTCTCGTCCAAAAATATTCCCATTTAATCGTGAAACACGGTATCTGTGTATTTATTGCATTATGCCAGCTCACCTGCAGGGGGCCTAGCGTGGCGATTCCCTTTGGGGTCGGAGTTCAACAGAATGGTCACCCAGAAGGGAGGAGCCGTTATTTCTGTGCAAAAAAAAAACCGGCTCACTTCAGTGTGTATATAAACAGAAACTGTTAGCATTAGCGGCTTGGGGACATTGTGACTCCTGTCACCTGCTGCTGCGGAGCTAGAGGAGTCGCTGAGGCTGGGGTCTGGTGTCGGGCTCACTCTGCTGCCCTCTGGATGAAGATACACCATGGATGAAGATACACCATGGATGAAGATACACCATGGATGAAGATATACCATGACTCGAGTTATATATTACAAAAGACTTGCATACTGTATACCCTGCACAGCAATGGTAAGGTAATGGTCGTAATGCCATATGTATTTATATGTAAGATGTTTAAAGAAACAAATCCTTACCTTTATGCTGCACATGCACCATAAAGGTTTCAGGCACTTGACCTTTTCAACATAAAAAATACTAATCAATATATTTCACAATAATGTATTTATGTGTAACCAAAAAGGTATATAAACTGTAAACTGCATGTAATGTTTGAGAAAGCATAATATATTTCAAACATACTCTTAGACTCCTCATGCTTAAGACACACTTATTAATATGCAGGGGTGAATCTAGGAATTTTTAATGTGGGGGCATAAGAGGCTCCATAATTCATAATTTAATCATTAGCCAGTCAGATATTTTGAATTGGCGAGTGACAAGGATTGGGAGTACTGCAGGGGCCAATCAGCTTTCAGCTGAGGTCAGTGCCCCTGTGGCCTCGTCCCTTTATAAGCCACCATGGATATGGATGTTATCTTGATGGCTCACTTGTGCAGTTGGGTCTCTGGTGCAGGACGGAGGTCCCACTGACCAGCTTCCCGTCTGGAGTCGAGCACCAGCAGTATCCCGTCTGGCTGTGACACTGTACCTGAGAGGAACCCAGACATACTTTAGCTAGATCAGGGTTATTCAAATCACGGTCCTCGAGGTCCAAGCACTGCTGGTTTTCCAGCCTTCCTTTACCTGTCAGTCAAGTGTGAAGCCTCTGGCTAATCAGAATCAGTAATTATTAAACTAACTACCTGGGAGAACTGAAAACAAGGCCTGGTTTTGTAATTGAGGTACAGATTTGAAGAACCCTGAGCTAGATAGTCCAACTCTGGGCACCTCCTGTTTGTGGGAGTTTTACTTACACAAAAATGTTCTGAGGGCAGAAGGAAAAATGATTGGTTCAGAGCAATAACCAATCAGAATGCAGAGGAGTTGGGTTCAAGCATCTGACCTGATCCTCTACAATCTGATTGGTTATCTCTCTGAACCAATAATTTTTCCTTCTGCCCTCAGAACATTTTTTGCGTAAGGAAACTCCGATGAGCCCTTCTCTCATTCTGCCCCTAAAAAGAACTGAGGGTCAGTACCTGAAGGTAAGTACCCTCTTCGGAGCATTCCGGGACGAAGAAGGTGGTCGTGTTGCTGCTGGTCACTGACTCCAAAGCCTTATCTCGAGCAAGCTGGCATTTAGACTTGACCTGATCTGTGGGATAGAGAAGAATCCCTGCCCAGCTCCAGTGACCAGCCTTTTGATGTATATTACATGCCCCTCTCTCCTGCTTTCTTCTCTCTCACTTTAAGACATACATGAAGTAAAAATAAGCTACAATGGAGTCATTCAGCTGGCCCTGCTCTGCTTGTTCCTGCTTTCCATCCTTCCCGATGGCTCTACAATCCATCTTCGCTGTTTACTTGCAAATCTTACCTCTCCTTTCCCACATTCATTATAATTCAAATTCAAAATGACTCACTGTGATGCAATTCATCTTGCCGCAAAATGTCATAGCTGCGCATTTTTTCCTCACGTTATCCATTACGTAAGGACAACACACACACACCTTTCGCTCTTTCAGGTTCCCTGGCAGCTGTGCAGTGGGCATGGGGTGCTTTTTTCAGTTGCAAATTGCCGCACTGGGCTCTCTGGAAGGCACACTGCGACTTGTACAGCTGGCCGTTGCTGCCACAGACGGTCCGATGGCGTCCCCTGGCACAGTTCAGCACGCAGCCGTGCGGCCACATGCTTTCCGAGATTAGTAACTGTCGGAGAAAAGCGGCATAAATAAAGCTTAGAACCATATTATTCACAGTGACCACAAATGTTAGCATTTGTGCTGGCCGCATGTCAACAGAAGCTGTACATTCTAGAACTTGTCCTGGACATTTATCCTTCTGGAGGGACTCGGCATCAAGTTGAAAGATAGAAAACGACAGAAAAAGTGACAACGCAAAAAGGTGCACCCTGTAAACACCACTTTCGGAAAGGTTAGCTAGCTAGAAGATTATGGTGTTTGTGGAAGGTCATCCATGCTTGGTATTCAGTTCATGTAATTCTGTGAGTAAACAGGGTTTATACAAGGCTACAGAAAATGTGAGCTGTGTTTGTGTGATTAAGTGTATATGTGTACTGGCTCTTCACACCCTCCGCAGCTACAGGACCTGGTTTGGCTTGCTGCTCTGCAAATACACCAGGCTGAACGAGGGGAGCGATTGCTACTCCGAAGAAGTGAAGGAGCAACTCTGCATTCCTGAGAGTGTGTGGAATGATTGGAGCCTCCTACAAGCTGAAGGGGTGATTACATACTAATACCTGTGGTAATGATTACACTCTCCTATAAACTGAATAAGTGATTATTCACTAAGACATGAAAGAATTATTACACACTACTCTGGAAGACCTGAGGGAGCAACCAAACACATTTAAAACCTCACTTAAGTGCCCCTGAGTGGGAGTTCAATCTGGAATTGGCCCATTTTTTAAATAAATAAGAATTTTTTAAAATAATTTCCCTGGTATCAAATCTTTAAATCTGCAATGCTGTGTTGACATTTAGTCTTGCTTTTGCATGAGGAGTCCTACATAGAGCCCTGTCAATTACCGTTACCCATGTCTTGTGGATGTATAAGCATCATGTAACATTTAAACCTGCATCGTAATGCACTGCCTGCTATGTTAGCTGTTGTGGTAACACAAGAAAAGTGAAATAATGTCCGTGGGTCCCTGATGCAGTTTTTCCTGTTTCCTTACAGCACGTTTGAGTAAGTCATCAAACCACCTGTGTAAAAATACGAAGCAGATACAAAGAGGAAGCATGTGACCCACATTCACGTCAAGTGATGCTAATGAGCAAGCTAAGCTAGCTGGGCGTCCTGATGCTAATGAGCAAGCTAAGCTAGCTGGGCGTCCTGACCACAGATAAAGGAGAATCCCGATGACCTTTGTCAGAAAATGAAACGAAATGACTGCATTTCCCTACTTAAACACCCCTTAAGCTTGCTGGCATGTGACATTAAAAACTCTGATGTACATTTCAGTCTGAACATGACATAACATTTTATTTAAAAACCACATAGCAAATAAAATGTTTGAGTAAAATTTTAGTACATATTTCATATATTAGGTGTAAATTCTGTTTAAAACATATTTACTGTACTACATTAATCCTACAAACAAGCTTTGTTCACGTCCTACTCTCAAAAAGTGATATAAAAATGCATCGTTTGTAAATCTGAAAGAAAAAATGAAGATGTACCTTGTTTGAAAAATCCATTCATTTTCAATAACAGTTTTTAGGTTAGATTAGTCTGTGACAGGGTGTCACACTCATTTTATTCCATTTCCTTGCATCTACTTGGAATACGGGATAAAAAAAAAAAAATGGTAAATGGACTGCATTTATATAGCGCTTTATTCCAAAGCGCTTTACACTATGCCTCACATTCACCCATTCAC
>JAODJU010000036.1:8087101-8100371 GCA_026776725.1 Gnathonemus echidnorhynchus | reverse complement strand
AACAGCAACATACCCTCACCCAGCATCACCGTTTTACAAAATATTGTAGGAATCAATCTCTGGTATTCTGTCTGCTCGGCTGTCTAACCAGACATTTTCCTTCCCTCAGTTTTCATGAACTTAAGTGATACAGAATATAGATTATGAACTAAAAACTGATTGCATAGATTGAAAACGGTAATTTCCATAATATTAATACATAATGGAATGTATAGAAAAAGTCGTTCACACCCCTGGCCCTCGCACCCGGTGCTGGGTCCCTTTTGCCACAGAGAAATGGAGCTGAAGAGGGGATGACAAAGACAGAGGATCTGTAGCTACAGAAAAGCACCCCCACCCCCCAATTTTCACAATTTATTCCGTTACATCTTAAAATAAGCCCAATGCTCGAAATAACATTGTACAGCATGTTTAAATGCACTGAAAGACTAGAAAAGGTCCAATGGTGATTCTTTGGGATGGGAATTCAAACCTATCTACAGTACTGGGGTTTTGTGAAACCTCTTTTCACAACTACATTTTCATTCCGAAGCCCTATAAGCATTTTTTTGTATACTGGAAAATAAGTATGTACAGCACTGAACCCATTAAAGTCATATTTGCTGGAGATAGTATGAAAGTAGGTTATAGATTTCCAAGCTCCGCTTACCCAGCAAAACGGTTAAAGAGAATAAGAATATTTTTCCTGTTCAAGCTCTCTCTCCATTCTCTGTGCAATACATTATGTATACTTCAATAAATCTGACCCCTCTCTCTGGCCTCCAACCCAATCTACCTTTGGGGGTTAAAAGAAGAAAAAAAAAAAAAAAAAAAACATTTTGGTGGGAATCAGAAAGAAGAGTCACCCCGCCCCGCCCCCTTCCAAAGGTGGGGGGTACGGCAGGTTCTGCTCCCTGAAACCTACACATCTGAACCCAGATAGGATGTAATGCTCCGTGTAATGCAATCCCGATCGCTCCGACCCAGTAAGCCTGTATCTTCCCGCTGTCTCTCTCGCTGATCCGCCCCCCTCCCCCGCCTCTCTCTCTATTCTCAGAGGTCACTCTCGCCATACAGGGCGGTAGAGAAGGACATGTAGTCGAGGGCCCCCGGGACGGTGTCGGGGCCGCTGTAGGGGGCCATGCGGGCGATGCAGTACTCCGCCTGGTCGTGGGGCAGCTCTCGCCGCAGCTCCTCTGCTGTGATGTAGTTCTGTGAGGGGGGGGGGGACGTCACAGAGTCAGAGGAGAGAACCCAGCGCACAAACCCCGAAGGACCCTGAACGCTTAAAGGACTAAACACAGCTGCCTGTTTCAAACCACATTATAATAACCGACATGAACTCAAATGATCTGGTTATAAATTGGCTTCAGTTTAGAGATTAAAATAAATAAAAATAAACACAAATAATTAAAAATAAAATATTTAATCATAACAACTAGATAAATCTTGGCCCTCCCCCCACTGGTCAACAAACAAACAAAAAAAAAACTCTGTGGCAAGATTTTACGCAAGATTTTAAGATAAATTTGATGAGAAGCATTTATAATACGCATTTGTGCATTCAAATAGGTTTAACTATGTTAGGAGGAGCAAACGCTACACTGTACTCCGTTAGCAAGATATATCATCCTTGCCCCTTGAGGTGCTGCCTACCTTGTCTCCTGCCAGAATCTTGAAGGAGGCGATGACCTGGTCGGCCGTGTCCGTGTCCGTGGTCTCCCGGGACATGAAGTCGATGAAGGCCTGGAACGTCACTGCCCCACTGTTGTTGGGGTCCACAATGCCCATGATGCGTGCAAACTCAGCATCCCCCTGGGACAAGAGAGAGGTCAACCGAAGGGCCTAGAGGCCTGGAGGGGGGGGCATATCCTCGTTGATGGTATTTACTTAAAAATGCAAGATCTCTTACTGGAAAGTCAATACAGGCAGTTTTCGACTGACAAGTAATCTGTTCCACATCCCCATACACAAGACGAATCTTACGCATGTTGGCTCTATCTTCCCAAGTCGTTCAAGACACCATACAACGGAAAAAATACACAAGCCAAAAATATACTAGTAATACACACTGAAGAACAAATTAAATTACCGAAAACAAAGTCTAAACTTACTCAGATTTACTTACATTACTGCTTCCGTAAACTCTCAAGAGGAGCATTATGCTAATACAAAGGGTTATTGGTTCAAATCCCAGGGAGCACACAAATAGTAACCCTTCCCTCTTCTGTAAGTGATAAGTAAACATAAATAAGTATTGTGCTTATTTTTTGCACATGCACGTATTTACTTAAGTCGGTTTTATGCAAGTCGAAAGCTGCCTGTACTGCTGGACTAGTAAATGAAGCAAATATTGCTATATATACTATTTTTATAGTGTTGGATGGCCAAATACAATGATTATATTTTATTATACGTCACTGCGTGACATGGGCAGCGACACAGTGACAGAGGCAGGCAGGACGGACAGGGAGAGGAGGGGCCCACAAGCAGAGAAGACAGAGGCTCGTCATACCAGGCTGTTTCCCGTGGAAATGAGCAGAGCGCGGAAATCATCGCTGTCCATCATCCCTGTGCGCTTCTGTACCCGTAAAGGGGGGGGGGGGGGGGTATGCAGGAGAAGGAAGGAAGGGGGGTGTGGCCATTGTGTGGTAGGGAGGAGAAGATTGAAGAGAGGAAACAGAAGATAAGATAGAGGACAGGTGACAAGGGAGGAAAATATAGAAATGGGCATGACGAAAACAAAGATAAGTAAAGAGTAGCAAAATAAATGTGCAGATAAGGGATTGGTACAGGAGGGACAAAAAGAACGGAAGAAAGGAAAAAGCAGAAGTTAAAAGCATCCAAAATACCACAGAGATAAAGCGGTTAGAGGAGCTGGAGGCAAGACAGTGCAGAGAGAGGCTGTGGCCAAGAGAGGAAAACCGTCTTGCAGGATCTGAAGGCCTCTCTCATACCTGCTTGTCATTATCCACGTCGTATCCCAGGCTGATCAGACAGGCCTTGAACTCCTCCGCTACCAGAGTACCACTGTGATCCTGTGATTTGGATCAGCCAATGGCGGCATAGAGCCAAGCAGTGGGGCGGGGCGGGGTTTGACCAATCGCGGCACGAGTAACAGTGAGGTGGTTTTGGGTCGCCGGATGGTGATGGATCCACAGCATGCAGGAGTTCCCAGTATGGGGTGAAAGGGGGACAGACAAGGGATGTGAGATGGTATCCTGTGTGAAACTGAGCACTAGAGACAAGACTGACGCGTGGACTATGATGCCAACTACGATGATGATGACCAGAACTGGCGGGAACTTAAGATATACTGCAGAGGGGTCAGCTTCCTCCGAACACAAGCCCAAAAATCATTTGCTGGATTTATGGATATCAGTCTATGTTAATGGTTTCTGTCATTATTGCACTCAACAATGGGAATGGCAGGGGCGATGATGAGATGTGATTGGCTGAGAGGGACCATCAGGATAAACAGTGCACCCCAGTGCTTATATGCTGAAATGGATGCGCATTAACTTGATCAGCCCTGATACAACACAGCTATTCTAGCTGAGACAGTGGATCTTTAACCACGACATCTCCACCCTCTGATCCATCTCCCTGCAAACCTCAGATTCTCACGATTCAAACCACCAGCGCAGTCTAACACAAGTCTGGCGCTCTGCCGCCAGGGCCCTGACCTTGTCAAAGTGGTTGAAGGAAGCCCGGTACTCGTGCAGCTGTTCCTGGCTGATGCCCTTGGCGTCCCGGGTGAGAATCTGGTTCTCGATCTCGTTGATGGTGCGGGCGATGGTGGTGAGAAGCTGTTCCCAGCCCACACGCAGGTGCTGCGACATAAATGTAAAAAGGTTACTTAAGAGACGGACGTAGACGGGGGCAAAATCACCGCAGGAGGCAACTCCACAAGGGTGGAAGGGAACACAAAACACACACACACACGGGTCTGTAATTATATCTTTGTGGGGACTCTCCATTCATTTCCATGGGGAAAACTCTAATCCCAACATGGCGACCTTAAACCCCAACCCAGCCCTGACTTTTGGCATTTTTAGTTTTTTGATTGCATTCGCAGATCTTTGTGGGGGCCTGAAAAATGGTTCCCACATTGTCAAAATAACAGGTTTTTATTATATTGTGGGGGGCATTTGGTCCCCACAATGCAATATAAACCTAATACACACACACACACACACTGACTGTATGCCAAATGGTCTTTAAAAAACTGCAGGAATCAATTCTGACGACAGCCCAGTGGCAACTAGGACAGTACCTCCATGGTGTAGGTGGTGTACTTGTTGTCGAAGATGAGGGCCTCCTGGATAAGCTCGTGATTACTCTCCAGCTGATCTATGTTGGGCTTGTACTCGATAATACTCTGCTCATACTGCCTCAGGTGGGTCAGCTGGTCCTCCAGAGTCCCGTTCATCTCAATGGATATCCGCCCGATCTCCTGCAGACAGAGACAAGCAAGGTTACACAGCAGCTCTGTAAACACAATCGCATTCCAAAACATCTTAAAACCTGTCAAAGGACTCCAGACATCTTACATATACATCTTCTAAAAACTATTCACAATCAAGATCTGGGCAGAACGGGAAAATGTAGACTCTGGGAACCATTTACAAAAACAGACAGGGATGACATACTCCGAGAAAAGATAATGAACTCAGCAAAGTTCGTCCATCTAACAGCGTAATACACAGGTATCCGTCAACTCGTGTTCTATCGAGTAACGTCCGATCGCATTTATGCAAGTAATAGTAAGTACACTGATGGGAAGACACCTAAAAGCAGATGTAGTACAATGTTAGCAGGTGTTTCGCTTAGTGTGACAGGTGCAGGAGAAGGAGCAGCACTGCCAGCTGTATAATGATCCACTGTCCATATCTGACTAGTAATAGAGTACTACAGAGTAATACAGACTACAGAGTAATACAGACTACAGAGTAATACAGTAATGTATACGTGATGGACAGCTACAATAAGCAGGCGTGATACAGATACAGTAACTACTGCAAAATTTCCTTACATAAACTTACCGTACAATTAAATATTACACTGCAGATTCACACACCTATTGTTCGCCATCATGTGCATCTGTTGACTGTACAGTGCACCTCGTGCTTTATTTCCCGTGAAATTTAAGCCCTTTTTATAAAGCGCTGCGATTTTATATTTACATTATTTGCAATAGAGTACTGTGTGTATATTACGGTACCGTACTTAATGCCTTGCGTCTCCCCGATAACTATTACGATATGCCCAAACTGACTTGCGTCCGGTGGTGCTGGTTCCAAAACAGACGCGAGAGTCAACAGATACCTGTCTGTCAAAGTGAGATATACAAATGCGGGCACCAATCACCGACCTCCATCTTGTTTTGTATCCAAGGCCCCACAATGTTGGCCTGGTTGGCGAACTGGCGGCGGAGGTGGTCATTGGACTGCTGTCGCCCCAACTCCTCCTGCAGCGCCTGGTCACGCTGAGGTACCAGCTGTCGGACCTGGAGATGGAACCGGGGCAACGGGGAGTCTTGGTAAGATAGCAGGGGAAGATACTTCTGGTATTAACCAACGGGGATCTCAGAGCTCTGACACCCACCCAGCTTAATCAACCCCCCCCCCCCGTACCTTATCCCACTTGCTGTCGATGCTCTCTGGAGTAATGCTGGTGTAAGGGTTGCTTCCGCTCAGCTTGATGCCGTTATACTGGGCGATGTTCTGCACCTCCTTCTGGATGGCCTGGATGGCTTCTCGCTCCTTGTTTGCTTCTGGGAGGGTGGACTTAAACTGCTCATGGGCTGTGATGAGACCCTAGAGAAGGGAAAAGGCGGAGGGCTTGTTTAAAGATTTAAAGGGTATGAATCAATACTGACATGGATCTCTGTGCTCATATTGCTGATCTATAAAACTTGCTACAGTTATAATTAATACAGCTTATGCACTATACAGGACTACTGATCACATTTAATGCAGCGCAAAAAACTTGGATAGAATTTAACATTATAAAGTGAGTAGCTTCTCTTTTTTTTTTTTCGCTCTCCAGTTTTGTTTCCATGGAAACCCCCTCTTACCTGGATCTCCTCAATGTTGTGCACAATGAACATGTCCTGCAGGTCCTCCATGGCTCCCTCCATCCAGTTGTTGAATGGCGCCGCCCTCTTGGCGTACTCCAGGTACAACTCGTCGATGGACTCCAACTGCTTCTCAGTCCTCTGCAAAGTGACCGTAAGGGGTGTCGAGATCCGACATGGAGACAGTGGCATTTTAAAACTGACCAAAGCAGAAAGTAGAAAGTTCAAGCCTGTGACGGTATTTAGAGCAGAGAAGGAGGCAGAGAGATTCAGAAAAGGAGGGCACTGCGGTTGGGACTCACCTCCAGCGACTCCCTGCGGCTCTGAGTCAGAGAGCCCAGGCTGTCCCACTGCTCACAGATCTTCTGGCAGCGAGCGTTCACATTCAGGGAATCATAGTAGTCCAACTCACTTCAGAAAGAGTGGGAGAGGGACAGTAAGACACGTAGCACCGAAACAAAAGTCTTGGGCAGTTCTCCAAAAAGTTAGTGTGACTAGAACAATGTTTTGGCTCCCATACCTCTCCTCAGGGCCACCTCAGCTATTCCATGCGTTCATGAAATTTCACCACCAGCTCAATTAATTAACTTATGGGAAGACACTGTTCTATACACATGCAACTTTCTCAGCCTAAAAAGTAGGCCCTCATTTCTCATACAAACAGCGCCCCCCCCTTCTTGTTCACCCCCCCATACTCCGTCACATGACCTCTCAGGCATCCCTTACTTAAGCTCCTGGGCGATGGCGGCGATCTGCTCCACGCGGTCCTGGTGGGCGGCCAGGTCGCTTTCGAAAGCCTCGTGCTTCTTCAGCAGGGCCTTGACCTCCGACAGGGAGGCGGTCTCGTAGTCCTTCTGTGTCAGCATGGATTCTTTTCCTGCAGGGAAAGGGGCCAGCAGGAGTCAGCGGGAGGTAACAGGCGCAGGCTGAGAGCAAAGAAAAGGGGGAACGAGGCCAGGAGCACCTGCGGTCCAGCCCTCGTGGATGGTGGCTTTCTGCCGGAACTTTTCAGCCAGGTGGTCCAGTCTCTCCAGGCGACGGATCTCATTCAAGAGCCACTCCTCATAGCCTTTCTCCGCTCCTTCCAGGTGTTGCCATGCGCTATTGATGTCCTGCAAAAAAGGGGGCAAACATCAGCAATTCACGCAGCCAGCTGCCACCGCCGGCCAATCAGGCACAGGCTGCGTGTACTGAGGCGGGGCCAGATGCCCAAGCTGAAAGCTGACTGACCCTTGGGGTGGCCCCTCCCATCATTCATCAATTCAAAACATCTCATTGGCTAAGGATAAAGCCAGCCGCTCTATGAATAATGGCCCCTCACCATAAATAAAATGTAAAAATTATACATATATACATACACATTTATACATATACATACATATACACATATTATATATGTATATAAAAATATTGCATGTTATATATGTGATATGTACACACACACACACACACACACACCGCAGAAGCGCTCCTGCTTAGGCCTTCTCACATGTGACCAACTTCAGCTGTGACATGTGACTGGCTTTGGGTTTTCGTCATAAGAGATTACGGGTAAGGCTGCACTGACACCAAAACTGGAGATAACCATTTATCGCGAAGCCTCAAAATTTATACAACATAAATCAAGAAGTAGATCTTAACAAGTCTGAACCAGTTTTCTGGACTATTCAGATACATGTACACCAGCGCTGTAACGGTACACCTACTCATTTGTGTTCAGTTCGGTAAGCACAACGACACGGACACATTTGACACAGACAGAACCTAAATTCACAAGCAACACGGAAAACAATGATTACTGTGGCTGCGAGTTGCTTACGGCAAATGCTGGTTAGTCAGTCAGTTATAATCGGCAGCTTGAGAACATTTTGGTTACCCAGTACAGTACATCAGCACCGGGGAGACAGTAGTTGATAAGACCAAGGGCGCGTTTCCACTGCATTGTGTTTCAGGGGAAGGCTATTTGCAGAACCACTCAACAATGAAGACGTTTGCAAGGCCAACCCCAAAGTACTGAAGTACCAAAAAAGTACCTCACAGCTGGTTGGGTACTTTAGGTACTGGTACTTGGTCGATAGTCAATGGAAAAGTTCTGAAAGTGTCGTTTCAAATGAAGTGCAGTGGAAAAGTGCCCCAAAACTATCGACTTTATTATGCCAAACTCGGAAACGTTGTTGTAAATGCGTCCAATGTGCTAACTAATTGGAGATGACATCCAAGTGTATGCATGACCGGGACAAGGCAGAAACTGCCTTTGCAAGTTAGTCTCCCTCTGACATTTAAGGCGCTTTTGACACAAAATTCAGACCGGGCTAAAAAAAAAAATGCCGACAGCTATAGCAGTTTATTGCTAGAGGTATGCAAACAAATTGGGCAGTAAAGTACACAGGATTTACTTCATTATGATTGTTATCATGCAATGATTTAAAACTCTTATTTTACATATTTATTTTTACAATGTGCAAATAAGTGTCCCTTAGGTTTTGTTATTCATACACGCTGATATCAGACGCATCAGCTTTGGTTTACAGTTGTTCTCAACTGTATTTGTGTTTACAGTTTTAGTAACGATCTCAAAACAAATTCAGTTTTTCCTGCTATACTGAAATTGAACCGAACCAAAAGCCAACGTTGGTACTGAACTGTGACTGAACACATTTCTGCCTTTTGTCCAACAGAGGAGCACAGCAGTATGACGGAGAAGATGACAGGAGACGAGGAGGTGTCGCTCACCGAGACCATGCGGCCCTCGGAGGGCATGAAGGCGGGTCGGTTGTTCAGCCTCAGCTTGGTCTGCAGGGTGTTGAAGTTGATCTCCAGCTGACACTTCTCCTGCACCTTGGGCGGCTTGTGAACACGCCGGTAGTCACGGAAGTCCTCCAGCTTCTGCTGCATCTCATGCATGGTCTTCTCTGGGGTGCGGTTCTCCAACCAGGGGACGGTGCGACGGATCCACTCCAGCAGCTGGGGGGGGGGGGTCAGGGAGGAAAAGGACGAGGTGGAGATGAGAAAAACAC
Organism: Gnathonemus echidnorhynchus; assembly: GCA_026776725.1. Lineage (NCBI taxonomy): Eukaryota > Metazoa > Chordata > Actinopteri > Osteoglossiformes > Mormyridae > Gnathonemus > Gnathonemus echidnorhynchus. Next base: position 8,091,296 of record JAODJU010000036.1, on the reverse strand, counting down.
CAAACAACCAATCAAGAACAACTGATGGAGAGGAAGATGCTCCAAACAAACAAGTTAAACATTTTAAAAGTCATACTTTAGCTGAAGAGGACAGACAATTACCACAGAAAGGACAGAGCAAACGAAAAACTAATATTTTACTACTTACGTCACTGGCCAGTTTCTCATAATCCTCCATGAGATGCTCATTCTCTTGGTTGACTGCCAGCACCTTGCAGATTCGATTGGCAGCCGTCTCGGCCTGTCACAGAGAGAGGTTTTAAGTACACAGTAGAGCTATTCTCGAGCTATTTAAGAGTGTGCACACACTTAAAAATTCAAGGCACTCCGGTGTAGTTTGCATCAGTCAAACTTTAAGTGAAAGTCCACTATGCTTGCTTAAGTACGTCAATCTATCCTGACCTGAAATACCCCCGTTGAAAAGTCAGGCTCAGCATGCAAGACTTATTTTTGAATTCAAATTTAACTGCTTTCCCGTGCAATTAGGTCACGTGGAAATCCTACATTTCCCACAAGTGCCATTCATGGTTAAAGAAGACTGAAAGTAACACTGGAGCAACTACTCATGACCAAGCACAAGTTACGTGGGTTGTGCACCAGACAGACTTACACCGCCCCCCTACACAGACAAAGCCAGTATTAACCTCCTCTTCAGAGGACCATGTGGACCCTAAAGCATACCTGAAATTATACTAATCATTCAGGCCCATTTGCTGCACACAGTAGAACAATTGAGAGCACAGACATAAACCCCTTATGAAGGCACACAGCATCACTATATTGGATACAAGGTTGTTTACAGACGCAATTCTCTGCTCACTCAATGGCAGAAGCCGATTACAGATTCTATTTAATCAATGGAGAAATTCCTATGAAGCAGCATAAATGAAAAAGGGTCAGAGCTGGTTTATGTGCACTGCGGACGCGGACTGGCCAGTGTGTGTGTGCACAAAGCCAGACCGTCCACAACGGGCCGCTGTGAACTTTGACACGAGGTAGGTGGCGCTCAGCAGAAAAGCTGCTCTTAAGCGTTTTGGATGTTGTAGTAAAAATAAACATCTAACAAAAACTGGCATTGCAGTTGCAAGTATGCAGTTTATTGCGGCAATCTGGGAAACTTTAGAAAGTCCTCGCCACAGGATTATAAGCCAGGCTTTCTTCGAATCCGCTAGCCATGTCTGTATCCAGTCTGATCAGAGAGGGTAGGAAAGGTGTTTAAACACGATCTTTGGTGCGATCTCCTTTCTGACTCCCCCTGGCCAGCGAAGGATCAAGGTGCGATTACGTTAGAGAAAGGACAATACACCTTTTCAATTTTGGATTGGGACATGCGCGGCCCTCAAATGCGGGCTTGTCGCCTGACCTTTGAGGCGAAAACTGTGTCAGAACAGCTGAAAACTATGACACGCCTGCAGTAGGTATAAAACAGCCTTTAAATAACTGAGCCAGAGGGGAGCAGAGCAGAGCAGAGCAGGCGAAGCTAGACCAGGCCAGCTATGATGAGTCGTGTCAAAGCCACTTAATGCGCTGTAGTCAGTCACAGCTAGAAAAAAATGGTTTGAACCCTCCCAGCAGTGGTTTCAAGTGAAAAAAACTCACATTTGGCTGTTTTTCTGCTTTAAATTTGGTATATTAGGGTGGTAGATGGTGCTCTTAGATTAACAGAGCTGTCAAAGTTCTTTTTTTCTGGATTAATAGTTGCATACGTGTTAAACCCCAATCCCTAATGCAAAACTTTGCATAAAAATTGAACTCATTCCAATAAAATAAAGAGACTAATGTGGATAAGGTCAAATTAAGAGGTTATGATGACCAGGCAGAAAGTGTCATATTCCAAATTGTTAATTAATGGAATGCAAAACTTCACAAACAGCAGTACTGAGCCCGGCACTGGGATCTCACCTGTCTGGACGTGTAGGTGAATATTATTTAATGGAGCAAACACGTGTGAAAGACATGCAACACATCATAACATTAAGGGCCAGACGAGCAGAACACGTGACACAGGGCAGTGAACATGCCACAAAGCTACCCAACACGTGAACGCACGACAAGACGTGCAGACGCCGCTCTTTATGGGCGAGTTTCAAGAGTGACTACATCAACACCGGCTACAACAAAATGCAAAATCTTTCCAAACGGTTAGTCGTGGCAATGCAAGTGACCGCTCCACACAACCGTGCCTTAAATCCGCATGCTTCTCTGGCAAACGAACCGATTTTATACCACATCGTCCAGCTCATCTGGGTTCACACTACGGTACAAACTATCCACTGTAATAAAAACAAAAGACACAGTGAAGAAATGCTTCGCGACAGCTCGATGACAAGCCACAGAGACGAAACGAAGCAGCCAGCGAACCGAGGTGCGGATAGAGTAGGTGGTCAGAGCGGAAAGCTGACGTGCTTTTCCATTGAGACCAGGGTCACCATCGGCACCGGGTGCAAACCGGCCGCAGGTTCAGAGGTGAAGGCCACAAGCAAGTCCTCACCTTCTGAGCACCAGAGAAGGCGTGATAAAAGCAGGAGACATATGTCATGATGGCTTTCTCATCGGGCCGCAGCGTACCCACGATGTCTGCGGCGGCCGGGGGAGGGGAAGCAAGTGTGCGTGGGAGAGAGATAAAAAAAAAAAAAAAAAAAAAAAGAGAGAGAGAGAGAAAGCAGTGAAGCCAAGCTGCCCCAAGCAGAGAGGACCCCCCTCCCCTGCCACGCCGCATGGGGGTGGAGGGGGGATATGGGAAGAGGGAGATGCCGTCGCCCAGCCAAGAGGCCGTTTGCAGTAAGGGAAGGAAATCCGCTGCAGGATGGTGACTGTCAGTTAGAGAGCGCCCCCTTCAGGATGGGAGGGGGCAAAGAATACTCTGAACCAGGTCACGGTCCCCTCCCTTCCCACAGGACACCCACAGGACACTCCTGGGCACTACCAGTCCCTGAAAGACCGGGGATGTATAGCTGGTGGCCACGTTTAAGAATCTGCTTTTCACATAGTAGCTTAAAGACAGATGGCATATTTATTTTCAAATACAGGAAGCCCACACACTGGGCCAACACTGCACTGGATCTTTTTCAGGCCTGTAACAGAATACCTTCAACATGTGGCCCTGTACAGACACTACAGTGATGCACGCAAGAATCTTACATTTCGAGGTTTTTTTTCCTCCTATTTGGCAGATAGTTCCCAGCAGTCTAAGCCCAGCGCTGCACTTTTCATAGGCAACACTAACACTGCAATGGACGCCAGCCTGAGTTCCTGTATCTAGGCTACCGTTACCGGTAGAAACAGAGCCACTAGCTCCCCAGCCGCTTGAGCTCGCAAACATCTTAATGAATGAAGCTCTAATCAAGTCTGACCCGTTTCGCTCATCTGCGTCATCAGACATCAGTCAAGACCCTCGCCACTCCATACAGAAACATAACTGCTTCTAGAAGATTCACTTCCCAAGTCTGCTCCTGATTCTTCATCAGACCTTCAAGGAAAATGGACTTTACACCTATAGCCAACTGCGCTCCTTGACTTAAATACAGTCTTATCCCCGGTATACGAAAACCCCACTTACAGAAATCTCGTACTTATGAATAGAACGCCATAAACCCTATTATATTAAGAAAATCGGGTGAACCACAATGTTTTGTAATAAAGACCACACCTGCTGCTTTGTAACGTGAAAATAAGGTTTAGACATAGAATACAGTCCCGTGTTTAGTTACTTTTATTACTACTGTATAATTATTGTATTATTAGTGCTATTATACACTGTATTATTTTCCGGCTTACCTATCGATTCGACTTAGAGACAGACTTAGGGAATGGATCTTGTTCGTGACCAGGGGACTGCCTGTACTTAAACTAATACCAGTACAAAGGCATTAATTCTTAATTCTCTACACATTCTTTGTTACTGCTGGGAAAAAGTGCATCATATTCAAAGGCCACGACTAAAACCACCATCTGACACCAGAGACGTGGGTTTAAAGCCTTAGCAGACGTGGCTGATGCCACCAGCTGGTTTACTTCATCTGAGCTAAGAGTGAGAGGATCATTTTAACGAGAGGAGATGGACTTCAATGCAGTGCTTGGATTGGGCGGGGGGTCCTGGGAGGAGACGGGGGCCCGTGACAATTCTGCCAGCCTGTCCCAATGCTTGGCGGAGGAAGCCATGCTAGAGGGGAGCGCAGGAGTGTAAATGTGGGGG
>JAODJU010000036.1:8072952-8083046 GCA_026776725.1 Gnathonemus echidnorhynchus | reverse complement strand
AGAGATGGAGTCCCCAGGTCTGAAGCGATCACATGCAGGAGTCTTGTGACAAAGATGCCGGGTGACAGAGATGTTTTCCCCCCCCCCCCCCCCCCCCCCCCCCGCATCACACTCGAGCCTCACTCTGGTGCTGGCACCAGGGGCTACGTCAACACAATGCCCCTGTTCTCTTGTACCTATTCAGCCGGCAACATGCATTCAGGCAAACTTCCCAAGAAACTTCCCTACCGTCCATCACATCCCAGCCTAGATCACCGTCTACACATCCCAAAGAGGATCTCAGAAAATTAACACCAAGGACCAGATCGTGTCGGACATCAAACTCTACTGAACTGCTGTCCACGCATTCCAGGGCTGTGACCTAATCTCACGGCGGAGGAACACTCTCCACTCACTAGGCAACACGGCCGGGTAAATGTATCAAAGCCACAATGCCACATTATTTCAGGCCCGCGGGGCCCGAGGCGAGGTGACGCCCCGCGACTCAGAGGAGAATGCCGGGACCGCTGAGGAGCACCATGAGGAGGAGATGATTAACAGTCCACATGGCTCCAATGGCCAAAGCCTCCCTGGGTGCAGAAAGAACCCCACAGATAGACACCATCTCTGACAGCCACATCACACACTAACGTGATGAGTCCGAGTCTCCTGTAGAACCAGCTCTATACCTGAGGCTAGATGACGACTCAGGTGGGGCACAATGAAGGGCTGGTTTGTACTGACAAAACGAAAGCCAGATTAACATTTCGCACCGTCGTCGTTTCCTAGGTAACCTTCAGAGTGCCCAAATACGATTTCCGTACAGATATTTTTCTTTCTCCTCCACTTTTTTCGCACTGGACATGCATTCGTGTCACAAACTTCCTCTCTACAATGATAACGTGCTACTGAAACATCAAAGTAGCGGAGGACACTGAGCAGTGAGCTTGTCATTCCGAGACCGACGTTACTGGCGCTCTCACAAGCTCACGAGGAAACGAGGCAGCGCACCAGAGTGCGAGAGACTCGCAGGGCGTGGGATCGGTCCGCATTGTCCACTGGGAGAGAGGTGAACAAACACCTGTGAGCACGAGCTTGCGGCGCCCTGCTGATGTAATCTGACATGAACGAAACCCTCGGGGATGGGCTTGGAGGGGGCGGGAGCTCCGCGCAGGGGGCGGAGCTAGGGAGGGGACTGGTTACATCAGGAGATGTGCAGGGCCTTTACAGGAACTGCGAGATAGCTCTGTATTGACATGTGACAGCAGCCTCTCCTTTGGCAGGAATGTTACAGGGAAACTGGTCACCTCGGCACCTCTTCCTACGCAGGGAGGCAGGCACATGGGCGTGGGTGCAAAGGTATTCTCACAGGGAACTGATATACGGACACACAAAGCCAGATGTTGCACAACTGTACGACATTCCGCGGATGGCTGCGAAGTGGTTTGGCGCCCCAGCCCTTACTAAAGCCGGACACTCCCCAATACTCTCTCGCGGGAGATCTCACCTGGGCACGCTCGCGAGTTTCCACGCCATGACGTTCCCAAGAGGCGCCGAAATGAGGCAACGTGACGACAGTCACACGCACCGAGCACCCCGCTTCAGCGGCTAAGTGTAGGAAAGCCATTAAAGCCCCCCCCCACCGATTACAGACCACATGCAGATGAACAGTCTCCTCCAGCCCCAATTGGCCAATGTGAAGAACAGAGGCAAGCTGAGCGTGCTGAGTAAGTGTCCCATAAGCATTACGGCTCATTTAAATCTGTGTTACAGGCCAAGCTGATATAAATATTTGTCCCCAATACAATATAGGTTTTAAGAAGCTAAGAAATTCCCATAACAGGTAATACTGGCTGTTAGAATTTTATATTAGATACCAGTAATCTAATAATGCATCACTTTTGGTCCTAAACTTTTTGCGTGATGTAATTTTTCATTCCCAGTTGATCACCAACACCTTGTCCATGACTGTATGATTGCAGTTCGCCGAGCCTCTTCAGGACTCTGCAGCGTCGTGATTGTATATCTAGTTCTCCCTCTATTCCCACCCTACCCTCTGGATAGTCAGGGTGAGGATTCTTTTTTTTTTACTCTTTTGATCTCTGTTCCTACATGAATTTCTGCAGCTCGCCCGGTTTATCTGTCTCTCGCACTGCCCCACTGCAAATACCACACGTGGCTAAACGAATATCCCCTGGTCTTTACCATATATGACTAGACAGACAGAGACAGACAGAGACAGACAGAGACAGACAGAGACAGACAGAGACAGACAGAGACAGACAGACCAAACTCTAACACTTAGCATTCTCTCCAGTAAGGTCTCTCATAGTCAAAGCGATGTTATTGGTGCGTTAATGGTGAGTAATCCACCAATGCTGACAAATTTGCCAGACCATAATAATCAGCCAAATGATTTAATCTGTTGATCACTAGTTATGGGGGGGGGGCATTTCACATTGACCCCAACGTTAAAAGCTAGAGAATGTTTCCCCACCCTTCTCTGACTAGGTTTTAAATTAGCTGAAAGCTAACCTGGGCTCTCCACCGACGGCAGTGAACACAGTTGAGCGAGCGCTCACTGGCGTGGGTGATCGCGTCTACTTGGGGGGTAAGCGAACGCCTACAGGAAGACAGGCCAGCTACACCTCATTCTCCACCTGCACCCCTCACGCAAGTAATAGCACCATAAAACCACAAGGATGCTTATTCTTAGAATAGGGTCACAAAATTAACATGCCCAACTGAGCGGCGCGAGTCAGCCGTCGAGAGTCTCTCCCTGGTCTATGGGTGGGAAACCCAACGCGCGTCTACGCCTCGCTCTTGCCGACTTTCCCGTGAAGCTACTAAACTTCTGACAATGTAGCGCAGCGCAGTCACAATTCACAGGCCCGCGAAAAAACACCTTATACTCTATAAATGAAAAGATACAGACAGCGACGGGACGTGACAGAAGGAGTGAGATTCAGGCGAGACTCGGGCTCCGTCCTGCTACCGGACATCGCAGGACATTTCCACGTCTGCACAGTAGCCGCGAAGGCGCAAATCATGCGAGATCTTCGGCAAAACACTAGAAGAATGAAGCGTTTGTACTTTTCAGTACTGTAAGCAGCACCTACAGTGACAGTTGGGTGGAAAAACAGCTCTATACTAGTCAAAAATAGTGTCTCACGGTGCAGCCGTTTATATTATTAATGGCTGGGAAGGGGAGTCGCCATTTCTACAGAGTTCACACCTACAGAATAATTGCTCGAATGACAGTGACTTTCTGTCTGTCCTTTAGTTAGGAAAGAAAAGTGCTGATGTGTCCATGACCCAGGGCTGGAAAATGGCTGCAAGTAATGGTTTCACACCCTGGTAATACTGACAGGTTCTTGCATTCTGCTTCATTTTCTCATGACATTCTTGCAAGATGAAAAGACACGTCAAAAAAAAAAAGACAACAGCTCACACGGGGGCGGGGGTTTGATGGCCCTGGTCTGCTATGTTGCTTTGAGGGTTTTCACTCACACAGCACAGAGACCGTCCCCCACTTTACAGGTACTCCATTCCAGGGAACTGGATTTTCGAGTGTTCAGGGGAAGGGGGGGTGCTGGGACAAAAAGTAGACCGATCACGCAAAAAAAGTTAACCATTAACTCTTAGCTAAAGGTTAACTTTTTGAATCAGGCCTTAGGGTAGCGTGCAGCAATGCAGAAGTCGTCCGTAAAACTTTACTGCACAAAAAAACAAAACCACCTTCCTGCCAGATGTTCACAGACCTGATCCACTTCGCTACAGTCCACTCTAATTTCCAGTACTGAAAGGAAAACTAAAAGTTACTCCTAAGCACATGCGGCGATGGGCCCGCCTCGGACCAGCCTGTGGCCCCCAGAGGCCCCAGTCATCTCATTTATTTATGCCGCTTCTTGCCTTGGTGAGCATTGGTGCCGGCGGCCAGTACCAGGTTACCAAACACGAGCACCGTGAAGTTAACCCCTCGCGGGTCACGTGGGGTGTCGGGTTACGCGCACAGAGAGGGACAGAGTGATCCTGCAACAGCAGCGCACCACTTCACGTCCGATAACGAGCGGGGGCCGTGCCACTGGAGCACGAGAAACTTGCAGGTCGTGCACATACCAGTGCTGTCCGCAAGAATGAATGAATCACATTATCAATGCATTCCAGTATCTGGCTTATTAATCAACACCTCTGCAAACCGAACGCTTTTGTTATATTCCACGACTGACAGCTCTGGCGCCCTAAGTCCACACCTTCGGAGGATGTGCTTCTGGAATGACGAGGAGGAAATGGGAGGTAGAGAGATACCTATGAGAAGAATGAACAGCAGCATATCTCGCTATGGGAGGCATCCTGAGAATGCGGACCCCCGCCCCCCCACCACACCCAGAGAGGCCATGAGCTCATTCTGAGGTGTGGCTGAGCGCCAGATGCTGAGGAAGCCAGGGGGGCAGCCCACAGGTGCAAAAAGGGGAAACGGAATGCAAATTGGGTTCACTAGAAGTATTTCCCCATTATAGAAAACAGGAATTTAACAAGGAATGCATTCGCAACTATATTCATGCCCCGATTAAGACACGGCAACTATCGCAACCTCGTCAGTTCCCATCCTGTTTTCCCTCCTGACCACAAAAAGCCTCTGAGCATCAATCAGCAAAACTTATAAACTTCCTCTTGCTACAGACAGAAAGAAAAAGGGTTGAAATTGAACTAGCTAATTCGGGACATCCTTCTATGGTAAAGTAGGAAGTATTTGTCATGGATGGAAAAAAAGGGACTATCAATATGCAAATGTCTTTCTTCCACCTCACGATCAACAAATAGCTGAATACAGAGTGTAAGAGTGAACGTGCGAGAAGAGCGATGCCGTAAGTACGTGTCATTTCAACATCGATAATTAATCCAGTTTTACCCCTTTTGACACAAGTCATGAAATTATATTTCACATGCCTCTTTAAAAATATCTCGTCGCCTTCTGGGCAACGTGGGTTGCATGAAATGCCGGGTCAGCTGCAGGATTTTATATATAAACTTAGGTGTCATACACGGGTAGCTCGTAAACCACAAGTCATCTGCAATACGGTCTCAGACGTGTGAATATCACAGCAGCCTCATCTGCAGAGATCTCACAAGCTGCGAGCGCTGCATACGATTGGCCGAGACTAATGGCCCCCGTGCTGGTGGTGGTTCTGGAGCTGAAGCAGAAGCATGCATCAGCTTCGTTATTTGCGGTATCAAGACACCAAGCCAGTAAACAAGGCATTCGCTGGGTGCTTGGCGTATCATCCCCACCGCTGTTCAACGGCACAGGAAGAGAGCAGGCCCAAGATGCCGTCAACTCCCCGCACCCCCAGGAAATGCTTCCTCGTGGTATTCGGCAAACCCCCCCCCCCCCCGAAGGCTTTCAAAAAATGCTGAATGTAAACCAAACACCAGCCACCAGGAAGACAGATTAGGCTAAATAAGCCTTTCCCATCCATTTGGCAAAGACGTTGTGGGGGTGGACTTGACTTTTCCTGCTCAACCGTCGTTCATCATCTACGTTCCTAACTTTCGGTGTTCGTGCAGAATGCAGATACAGACACGCCGATTTTCGCCAGAAAATACGAGCGAGAAACTTCGACGAGTGTGAATGGGTGGAATGCAAAAGTCAGACTATTAAAAGCTGACTTTTCTTCAAATAGTCTCGAGGTCCCCCTACTACTAAGAAAAAGGCTGGACAGGAGGTAGAGAGGCCGACAAAGCGGAGGATTGGTGAGACTTCTACCAGCAAGAGTAACTGAAGGTCCGTGGATAAGACCTATCAGGAGCATTCGGGTCCACGCCCGGAACAGGCAGAAGAATGAAAAGTCCTTCCAAGAAAAATATAGACACATTCACTATTGCCACATGGAAAGGAGGCAAAAGCAGAGCTAATCACTCCCATTCTAAGATATCCTTAAAGCGTGACATCAGAGAAAGGAAGGTCTCCAGTTATCTACGACAGCACATTAAATGACTGCTCTACCCTTAGTGACGTGCCTCGATGACATCAGGGCAGGCCATGTAACGCCCGGGCAAACAGAGGCAGGGCACGGGAAGCTGACGTCAGCGTTCACAGTCCAACGGCAGCTAATTTCAGACGTGCGTATTTAATATCTGATCCTGGTGGCTTTCCTCATGAGCGGTCCCGAGAATATGAACATTACCTACAGCACTTAACACACTCTGTGTAACTAGCGATGCACTATGCAGTGAAAGATAGAGAACATATTTGACATATACAAACCTGTTTGGGTATAGAGCACGACAATAAAGGTATTCAAGACTACTCAACTTCCCCCAAAGCAAACCGCAACCCTAACTGTCCATGTACAACCACAAAACATCCAGAAAAAGCACAACCACACTAATAATCACACAGACACTCTTCCTTATGTTGGGAATCAGTAAACAGTCTCAAACACCAAATTGACCGGTAACTGCTATTGGTCCATTGAGCAAACAGACTTAAAAAGTAAAACAAGTGGCACTGATTTAAAAAGGTAAAAAAAAAAAAAACTATCAAATTCTTTAGTGAAACTGGTCGCAGAATTTATGCAATACAAACTCAACTAAAAGGCTTTAATGAAAAGACACACACCCAGCATTCAAAATGGACATACTTCTATATAAATAATTGTGTGATGACACAAACCGAGCTACACAGAATGGTAAGGCAAGGCTGAATTTTCAAGTATTGACTTGGACTAAACATTCACTGTGGTATTATTTCACATATAATATCACTTCTGGCACTGTACGTAAAACAACAGCCACCCAAAACTGACCTAGGTCAATGCAATATAAAATTTCCTCTCACACCAGGATTGTAAATCACTATGTGAGATACAATTACTGAGTCCTCTTATCTGAGTGGTTGCTGGTACATAGGCCTATAGAGGATGAATGGGAGCACTGGGCCACCACCTTAGCTCTACCACATCTACTCACATCTACATAAAACGCTCCACACACAGACGGTACCCGGGCCAAAAGGTTCAACCACTGCTTTGTATTGCTCAACTTCAAAGGGTCAGACACTGGAGAAATCGAAAGCAAATCTAAAGCCCCAGCCTTAAGCTCACCCTCTATGACCATCGACTCTAGTTTTAGGAGAAGGATCTTCCAGCCACCTCTATTGCATCTAAGTTACAGGAGAATGCATTTGAATGGGCACAAATGTGCAGAAATATCCATCCCTGTGCATTAAATACTTTCAGATCAAAAACCCAGGGGTGTAGATTTGAGGATGGACGATACGGACATGTCCCTACCAAAACAGTATGAGTATCATGTTGGGGGGGGATCCGAGGCTGACTGGTCCTCAGTGTTGAAACCAAGCCTACGCCCTTTAAAAACCTTTTTAGAATTCAAGACGATCATAAATTGGGGGGGGACAATGTCAGCATCCCTTGTCACTACAAAACCAAAAGGGAGCATGACCTCTGTATCACCGGGCTTCATTTTTCACATTCCTAGCACAGCACTGCCCAAATGTCTCAATTCGCCGCACGTTCCTCAACATTCTCAAAGTTTAACGTAAAAGGTATTACGGCGGCACCAACAATTTGCTGTGACGAGCGCATCACAGAATTTAGTCCAGCAATTTGGTAACCGCTCGACTTGAGCACCTACCGTCTCTAAGCTAATTTAAATGGCCACGAGTATCAATTTACCGCCCATGTGATATATATATCAAATATCATAATAGTACTTTTTGTTAATGTAAGCTACACAAAGAGTTTTTTTCCCCCAAAAGTGTGGAGACCATGAAGAGAAAAATGGAAAAGGAGGATTGAGGACTGAAGAAAAGGGAGAACAGAGTACAATGTGACTAAACAAGAAAGGCCGGCCGGCCCAGTTGCCAGCATTGTCATACTAACGGCCTCTTCCTGTCCCTCGCAGTCTCGCGCACACTTTACCTTATAAGGAAACGTGCTCGGCTGGCGGCTGTCACTATGGCGATGACGAAGGGCCTACAAGGTGCACACCACCCACAAAAGTAGCTTCTGAACACCTGCTCACAGACACACCCATTTCTCAGACTGGCAGGCAGAGAGGTAAAAAAACAAACCTGACTCCTACTATCTAATTTAATTATAAAAGCATTAATTTACAGCACAATTATGTTTGTTTATTCAAAGGGAAGGAATGTGTACTTCCAGACTCCTTGGAGGGGGTTCTTCCAGTCAGGAAGTGAGCCAGCGGAGTGATTATTGTGTATCTAAAGCCCTTAAAAAAAGAAAAATCCACCACAGCTGTCAAAGAAAGCGGCGGCAAAAATGGCCCCGCCCGGCGGAGTCCAAAGTCCAGGTCCGTGCCAGAGTGCGACAACTCAAGCCAGTAGCCAATAACCAGCTGCCAAGAGAGAGAGGAAAGTTGAATTGAACACCACCTGGAAGCAAACTGGTTTCACTTACTGGTTTAGGAAGCTCGACAACACAACCCCCCAGTACCGGCTTTGCTTTACAGCGGGCACTTGAAACCGAGGCTGTGTTGGAGGGTGTAAGGTGCAGGCTTTGAAGAAACGGGGCTGTAAAGTCAGAGACGTCCTGCAGACTTATATGATCCTTCACATTTCCGGTTAGGATACGCCCCCCCCCCCCACCGGCATTCCTGAGTAAGACCTTTGCGATTCAATGTTCACACAAAAGCTGCTTTATTACATGTATAAAACTATCCAAGGCTATACGTGATGCAGGACTGCACATCTCACACACCCAAGATAAAGAACATTATCATCAGAAACCATATATATGACATGGATGAGAACATTCTTTAACAATCCTGTATAAATTCCAGCAAAATACTTTGGACTGTAACAGAACACGACCTGACTATCCATCACATCTTCACAAGGTTTATTTTCACTTGCACAGAACATGAAAGATGTTTCATATTTGCAGTCACACTGGAACCTGGACCACAGTATAGAAAGTCTCTCTGGTGTTTGACTGCTGCGGCCATAGACATAGTGATATGTGATCTTTACTTCTTCCATGAAACCACACAAGGAACTCTTATGACCAAGAGGGAAGCATCACCTGTCCCAGAAGCTCTTGGGTTGGGTCATTTGGCAAACAGCCTACGAATGCTCAGTATGGGTGAGGCTAAACTCAGGACAGGAACAGTATGATGGGGGTTGCGGGGGCCACAAGGACTTCAAGTAAGGGGACAGCTCATGGGCTTCCATAACCAGATGCAGGAGATGATAGATTATACCATGCTAGTAGTTTACTATAACATGGACTACACCGTCATGGCATCTCTGAACATCTGTACAAACCTGTTCCCCCAAATAAGCAGTGATGCATTAGATTAACCATTCCCCCCATCCATGTCTTATACCATCAGCCTACAGGTATTACATCCCTACACCCTGCCCCCCAACCCACCCCCAAGGAGTGAAAAATACTTCTGCAGATATTTTTACACATCCAAACCACTCGCATCACTGGTCCATTCCCAGAACACCATCAAATGGCACCTTAAACTCACTGACGATGTCTGCAGGCGATCGAGCTTCGAAAATACAGTGATCAAATAGTGACATCCGACTGCTGAGGGATTTAGGAAAGTTCTAACTGCTACGCTTGCAAACAAAAATAAGCAGCAAAGGAACGGAAACATGTCATCTCTCAAGAATGACACATTAAATATCCTTATATCTCATCTAGTAAGGCTGCAGGAGAAACGTCACGTTGAAGGTGGGTCACTTCATTCTGCGGTGTCACAGACCACCAGCTGGCCACTGATGGTATGAAGCATGTCAAGGATCATTTCTCACAATTTATAGCCACGTTACATTATGTTATATTAACGATGCTACCTATGTACTGCTTGTGGAATGGTCTGCTGACGACTTCATCATAAACAGGCAGAGGAACCACAAAAACCACAGTCTTCCTTCCTCTTCAGGGCTAAAGGGGAACAGTCTTGAATTTCTCAAACTATGTCCTTCTCATTACTTCCACAGAGATGATGCGCTTGATGCGTTTGTCGCTCCAAAGCGAACTAGTTTTAACTGGCACGTACCAGGCAGTGCCAGATGCAAAGTCCCAGTAGCAGAACCATTAGGATTTACAGGACGGGGG
>JAODJU010000036.1:8015861-8033657 GCA_026776725.1 Gnathonemus echidnorhynchus | reverse complement strand
ACAGGGTCATAAACCATGCACATGCAGCAATGTGTATATCTGTCAGTGTTCCAGGCAAACAACGTTAACTTAACGTACATGCTGCTAGCTGCTAGTAGACTACACTTCTGTCTTTTGTGGACAAAAGTACTTATTAGCGCTGAGGTACACAGTGAATACCCAAGATGTGCAGGAAGTTGAGCAACAGGTGAAAATTAAACAAACAGTATGACAGGGCATAAGCGAGTGCGACAGTTGGCTGAGTTGGCTGGCAGGGACGGCCAGTAAGGGAGACGACAGACCACACTCACTCCCCACACGTGTGCTAGCATTTACTGAAGCAAATTGGTTAAAACTCACTTTTCAAGATTGTAATATATATTTTATATTAAAGCCTTTTTCTGTTATGGGATATTATTATTTTTAGGGGTTGTATTAAAGGATTTAAAACTAATCCTACAATACCATCGTGTCAATGGTAACCATCTGCTATCTGCATATATTACAGGGAAATGTTTGCAGGCTGTAACTCGGGTTAACTAATATTCCAGGCAAAAGTTTAATAATAATGACCTTTTATTAATTCTCTTTGTGCCTGTCCGTCGTGCTCTCTGTGAGACACAGACACATATGTAGGTGAGAGCAGGCTTGCCAGTAAAGGTCAGCTACCTGCAGCAGCGTCCGGGTGGCTGGTGATTAAGGTCACATGTTTGCCCTGGTGCCCGCAAACATGTGACTATTTCAGGGAGGCCAGACATAAACCAGTGACCTTCTGCTCAGAGACACAGAGGCTTAGCCTGTCGAGCCATTTGCCACCCACAAATATGACTATATAGGCTACAATTTTTTGTAAAGTCAAAAAAAAGCTCATTGAGCAATTTTTAAGCTGCTCAGCATGGACTAATGCCAAATCACTGTAGCAGTTTCTGTTAGCAAATATGTGTGCAAGGCTTTGTATGAAGTTATGAAAGGGATGACATTTGGTATGAGAAATTCACACATTGTAAAGTAATTCACCCAGGAGTAAAAATGTACATAGTAGGCCTTATTCTCAAACATTTAAGTTCAAGAATTTAAGTTCAAGACATTTGCTGAATAAGACAAAGTAATAATAATTCTTTATCCAGTGCCCAAGAGGGTAATCTGAATTAAATCAGAATTATAAAGAAAAGTTACAGAAGTAATTCACATTCATATTGGATTTTTAGTCGTTGGGCACCATCAGAAAAAAATGGCTCATCATTCACGCATTAATTCACAACTTTAGGACCTAACAGGCGTCTTGCAAATACAGTTTTATTTTATTAGCTATCGACTGTTAGGCTTCATTTGTCATTAACAATAAGCTGCTGCAATTTTTTCCCCAAATGGCTTCAAAGTAAACATGTATACACAGTGAGAAAGCCCAGGGCGGAATACTCATAAATGGCTACAGCAGAGATTCTAAACCCGTGGGGGGTCACGACAACTTCTGAACGGTCTAAGGGGCAGAGCTGGAAATGTAAGCATTTTAAAACCAGCAAGCTCCTATGCTGATCCACGATCAGATTTCCCAGCCCCAATCCTAGAATCAAATTAAACAGGGTCTTGAGTCTGCAACTGCTTAGCACAAAACTGGTGAACACTCAACCAATCCAAGAAGCCAAACCACAGATGCTTAATTTAAAATTCACTGGCACATCCAATCAGATTTGTGCCATAGAAACTCATTAGCGTAAATTGCAGATTGAACTGCACGCTTCATCATAGCGTTAATGTAAACCTATTCTTGATATAGGGTCGTGACTGAGCTGGCATGGTAAAAAATGGGTTGCAGTGCAAAAAAGGTCGAGAACCACTGGGTTACAGGATATCAATGGAATATGGAAAGCCAAATATGGACTACCAAAAGAAAATGACATAATTTTGATTAATGTCCTGCACCTGCCACATAGGACATACCGCAGGGAATCCCTACACTACAACTGTGCCCATTCTTCCTTTATTTGCCTGCAGCCCTGTTGGCATCGTTCAGAAATTCACTAGACATATTTGGATACCTGCATTTGCTCTGAGCAACAAACGTGGATGATAAATACTTTCAGGAACAAAGTGTCACGTCTCTTGCTAAACTCACATCAAATACTCGACAACACAGTACTGCGTAGCTCTGATGCTATTGCAGAGGAAACCACGATGGTTTAAACAGGCTCCACATCATGGCAAATAGTACTTGTTTGTTTGTTGACCTTTACATCTTCATACTCTGGATCCCAACCACCGTCACCCTCTGCATAAACTTTCCACTGTTTATATATGAGGGTCCACAGGCTATTAATAACCTGTGTTGTCTCACATTGTAAGAAAAACAGACCAAATATGATGACAGGCACTTATTATGACTAATCTCTATACATTTAATTGCTGTCAACTACTGACTTTATCAGTGGCTCAACCCTGTGAATTTAGAGCGTAAAAAGTGTGTAGCTTTAATGCACAGTAATAATGCACTGTTTGGAAATGAATACAGTATTTATATTTCACATAACAAACACCGCAGCGTAAATTTTTAGAAATGCAAGGTTGTTGCTGATTATTAAGAACATAATTCAGATGTGTTCTAAGTAGGGCGCCTTACTGTTAACTCATTTATTCATTGTGGTCACCATGTTTGTCACTTGTTGCATTGTTTGCTCTATGTTTAGAGTTATGGAGCCAGCAGTGGGTGGATTGTGGTGTTCAGTAAAGGACGTTCCAAGTCAGAAAGTTCCACGAGGAGGGTGGTGGGACAAGGAGTGGTCTTTTCCGAAGCACTTTCATTATTATTTGCCAGCTATTTCTGATCGTATACACAGTGACACCTTTTTAATTGAGGTTGCCAGTTAGGGGTGGGGGGTGGGCGCCATTATATTTAGAAGCGAGAGAGAATTGAAAATGATGCTAAGCCAATAATTTGTTAATCAGTCCAGGCAGTAAGAATTCCCGACTGGGGTGGGGCATTCGATATTACCTACCAACTTGGGGACGGGATCAGTGCCGGTAAATCAGTTGGGCAGATTTATTGGGGATATAATCAGTAATGAACAAAACATTAATACATTATAATACCTGATCTAGTTATGCTACAGTTAATGCTACAATAAATCAGCAATTACGTCATAATCAATCATTTTCACTGATTAATTTTTTTACCCACGGAGCGTTGGAGGGGCATAGATACCCTGGCAGATTCAGGGGGCCCAGCACTTGATAGGGGCCCCTGAATATGAGAAATAATACATACATTTGGGTGGGGGGACAGAATTTCTAGGTCATTCAATTCAATAGAGTATGCCTTAATATAATATTAAGATATAGAATATGAACTCATTTTATATATTCTAATGCGTTACACTACAAGCTTTCAAATTTTACCAGTGTTACAGTGTCCAGCTTCTGAAGTATCAGGATTAGAATCAAAAGTAAACCCTTACAGCAATAAACAGCTCAGTGTCCAGCCTTGGACTAGTTACAGTTAAAACAGGAAACACAAAACTACTGAACAATACAGAATAGTTTTATAGGAGCTTAGCTGAATAGTTACACGTCTGTGGTCCCTTAATCCCGAGCTCCATAGGCACCACTACATACGTGTCTGTGTGTCATGGAGAGTATGATGGAGAAGGTGACAGGAGAATTTCCCCATGGGGATCAATAAAATGTCATTGTCATTGTTAGGGTAATTTTATTCCTTTCTTCCATATAATTTAAAATGTAAAGTTGAACAAAAAGATATATAGTTCCTATAACTATTGATTTTTACAGTTGCTCATAAGGAACATGAGAAGGAGAACAGGAAAATGTTGAAGGGTAGAGTGATTTATGTAACGCAAAGACACTGAGAGAATCTTGTCGTCCTGTGATTTCAGGCACGGAACAAGCAGAATGGAGATATGGCCGCTCTCAAGATCATCAAGATGGAACCAGGTGTGTCTTGTTCTCTTGTGGGCCACCGTCGCACAGATCAGAGGCCAACTCTTGAATAATCATTTGAATACAATAGGAATATTAGAACATTCAAAAATATACGTAATCTCAGGGAATGGTTCAGAAATACTGCGAGTATGATATCAAGACAGTGTTCATCTGGATAGTACTTGGGGGTTATTTTCAGATAGATTTTTTCTGACATGTTTAACAGTTAATTTCCACAGACTCAGTAAGGTACGCACCTGGGCACAAAGGTATACATAAGGTATACATAAGGTATACATAAGGTATGCATAGGGGCAGATATGTCTGTAAAAACACATTGTTATTGTGGCTAACCTTTCTGCAAGCCATTCTGGTCCAGATAAACTGAATATGTAATAGAAATTTAATGTATTCTTATTATTTAATAATCTTCCAACCACTGATTTTGGTCAGGGGAGGCCTGGTGCCTATTCCAGGGAACATACACCACAACCTTGGATGGGATGTCAATACACTACAGGGCACATATACTCACAATATTATTTATTATATGAATCAGTTTAACACCATGACTTTGGACTGCAGGAAAACACTTGAATGACCAGAGGTGGACATTTCAGGTTCAGAAAGATTAAGATTTTGTTTCAACCAACCAGTTGAGTACTCTGTGACTGTGACTCTGTTGGTTGAAACAAATTTTTTGTCTGGGCTTTCATGTTTAAAAAAGTTAACACTGCCTGCCAGTGGAAAGATGAGATGGTAGACTACTTTTGTGTAAATTGACTTGTTGGACCTTAAAAAACATTTCAGTTTTATATTCATTCTCCTAAAGGCAAGGGGAATCAATTTTCAAATAAGCATATGTAGTAACAAGCTGGATATCAGGGGTGTACTTTTTTCATTGCTTAATTCCTGTAACACATAACAATGTACTAACCACATTATACATAAAACTGAAAATACTCATACTGTAACACACTGAGGCATATGGGTAATTTCAGGCTTAATTCATAGCTTTTGTTAAGCTCAGTCAAACTACCTGAGATGTGTAGTTCATTCTTTTCTACCCTTACAGTTAGAACTCAATTTGGGTGTCATCTAATGAGCCCATAATTATGTCTTTTTTTTAACATTTTCCGATATATCACCCGCAATTCGCCCCCATATCACCACAAATTCAGGGGTATAGTCTTCATAAACTGACCCAGATAAATTTTCACAATGTAATTTTCAACCATAAAGAGCAACTAAAGGCCATCACGTTTTACAATAATAAATTTCAGTGTAAATATCATTTTCAGTATACCTTTTATTAATTTTTAGAATTTACTCATTCACTCTCGCAAAGTGTACATCAGGACACTTTGGTGAGGGGGGTTGAGTAAAAAAGTCTACATTAACTCTAGCTTGCCAACATCCCTACTAATATTTCACTCTGAAAAATGAAGAATCTAACATGAAATACTGGTTGGTTAGGCTGTTCAAGCTGATTGGTTAACTGGGAAGACTCTAAAGCTGGAATTGGCCAAGAAGACACCATGCATATCATTGCCTAATTGAATGTCTAGACAGGCGGCGATCTACATATCTGTGCCTAGAGATAAATGTGCAACGTAATGTGCTTTTTTGTTGCAGTCCGACATGGAAATTGTTTTACTAGCCAACAATCAGTTTTTAGTACTCACCTTAGACAGGGGGGTGAGCTTAATTTCCAGCCCTGGCCCCATATTTAAAGAGTAAACAGAAAAAGGCACCAACAAAGTGTCATACATTGCGTATGCATGAAGGCCATAGAAAAATAAACATGTTTTGCTTGCAGAAGTGGCAACGCATTGTATAATGAAAAGGCTGCATACGAGATTGGTGGATTTTTAAAATGGCGTAGGAGCAAAAGGGATTTCCCTGCCATTTATGGTATCAATGAAACCTGCTACCTACAAAATACACTTTTGCCCCCACTTTACACCATTCATGACAAGTATGCGCTTTAGCTGTGGGGGAGGGTTAGCGGGGAACAAGTTTGAGTCACAGGATATGATGTGCCCGGGGGGAGGGGGGGGACAGAGAAAGGGTTAGAATGACATGAAACCAGGTTTCCTGAGCACTTAGAATTACAAAACACTACAGAAGAGGACAATTACACCAAACGAAGTTAAAAACAAGACAACATGTGATGAAGTAGTTCTTAAAAATGATCCAAACCATGTCTCTGTTCAGAACAGAATGTAATACGTAATACTGCTGCAATGATATAGACGTGCTATAAACAGGACAAGCAGTGTCACGCTGATGGGAATTTTATTCACATCACATGAGAAGCAAATAAATGAGTAAGCATCTTCCACATGAGTGATATAGCTAATGAATAACTTGACTGTGCTTTATTACAGCTCATTCATTCATTATTAATTAGGCTAGTTAGGTTGAAGAATCGATTTTTTAAATTATTATTGTTCTAATGCCATGTTGCTGCACGATCCCTACAGAGGATGACTTTTCGGTGATCCAGCAGGAGATTGTGATGGTGAAGAGCTGCATGCACTGCAACATCGTAGCTTACTATGGTAGCTATATCCGGTAAGGCTCCGCTGATGAGGTGTAGTATACATGACCAGAGTAAAAAATCGTGCTGGTATCAAAGAATGTGTGCTGTCCATTGAAGTGCCCGCATTCACAAACACACTCTTTGCTACAACAGCAACAGAAATTGTAGCAATCATGTTATATGTCCCATTGATTGCTGTTGCACCAGAGATGTAACCAAATGTCTTGCAAATGGTAAATAAATAGACATGGATGAATCATTGAATAACTTTCATTTAATCTTTGTATGTTTACCCACTGGGTCATTATAACAGTCGTTTACTGGGAAAACACTGGATTATATAGCTATTATAAAAATTCAATAATCTGTAATCTGTATAGCAAAAAATAAAAATAATGCACTATATATTTTATAATGCAGTAGATCTGTTTTAGTCCCAAGAATCACAATATCTTCCATCCAGACCTCCACAGGGTATGAGACAGGGGTACATCCTGGATGGGATGCAAGTCACACACACACACACACACACACATACACGCATTTGTAATTATATCTTTATGGGGCTCTCCATTCATTTCTATGGGGAAAAATCTTATTACAACACGACAGCCTTAACCCCTACCCAGCCCTAACCTTAACCATAAGTAGCCAAACAGAATACAAGACTTTTGGCATTTTTAGATTGATAATAAGGATTGAGGTTATCCTTGTGGGGACCCCGCTCAGATATGGGGAAATCCCCCACAATGTAATAATTATAAAAGCACAGATGTACAGAGACACATATAAAGCAATTTAGGGGTAGCAGGTCACCTACACGCATGTGAAAGGGACCTGGTAGAATCACACATGAACACAAGGAAAACATGTAAACTGCGAACACATAGTTTAAGAATCAAATCCACAATCCTGGAGTCATGAAGCTCCAGGTCTTAATGCTATATTCCTGGTGGCCCACAGTAAGTCTTTGGGCTCTATATACACCACTGGAAAAATGGTTAAATTAGCTGCATTCATGTGATAATTGATTAGTTTTGATGTTTAATACTTAGAAAACACTGTTCCCTATAAGTTTGTATATAAAAAAGTATTGTATTACATTATTGATGAATCACTACGATTTCCAGTCAAAAAGAGGGTGATGTATGTCTTAGTGACCCCATTTCCTGGCAGAAACTAAACCTCATTGTATGCTGGTTTCATAGAGCTCAGCTAAAAGTATGCATTTTTTATGTTTTGCAGGCTATGCACAATTTCATGCATATAGAGAATTCTGTTTCAGATTTAGATGATGTTACAGGTGGTTTTATGTTTAACAATGGATATAAATCCATCCATCATATAACTGCCCGTCCTGTTTACGGTCACAGGGAGGCTGATGCCTATCCCAGAATGCACAGGGCACAAGGCTGGGGTACACCCTGGACAGGAGATGGCCGTCCATTGCAGAGCACACACACAAACTCGTAATCGAAAACTTCAGGGCAATTTTGAGATGGCTTTCTAGCCTAATTACATGTCTTTGGCCTGGGGGGGGAACCCAAAAACCCAAAGGGAACCCATGGAACACAGGGAGAACATGCAAACTCTACACACCAGATGGTGTGTTGATTCAAAACCCAAACTCTGGATGCGCTGCACCCACTGACTGGTACCCACTGACTGGTACCCACTGACTGACTATGCTGCCCTCAGTTTTATTCATGACTTGAGTTAATATCCCCATTAAAAATCATAACATGTTATTTGATATAGCTACTTTGGTTACTTATCAGTTTCCAGACACTAATATCTTATTGTACTGTGTCTGGATCCAGGGCAAACAAGCTATGGATTTGTATGGAATATTGTGGTGGAGGTTCTCTCCAAGACATCTACCACGGTGAGTAGCGGGGCTTTGTGGTACAGGAAGCGGAGGTAAAGTGTTGGAAAGATGAATGACAAAAAATCCAAAATAGATCAGATCAGCAGGCTCTCTGTGTTAGATTGTCGCACACTGCCCAGTGCCCAGCGGTGACTGCATGTCTCCTGCTCTGGGTTCAGGCTGGTTATAATGGGTAAAATGGTTATGATGGTTAGCTTCCTCACATGTAAATTGTTCTGCTGCAGTCACAAATATCTTTGTAATTTGCATGCAGATGCACATGAATACAGATGTATTTGTTTGGCAGACACATTTGTCCAAAGTCACATAAAAAGTGAGGTGAACTGCATATTACAAATATATAGCAGTCAATGAGTCAGCTAGACAGTTAGGCTGAGCTTCCAGTAAATGTTTATTTCAAACATAGCAAGAACCAAATATTATTCAAATAAAAAACAACTAGGTGCAACACTAAGAGCAGTCAGGGGACATAAGACACCAGCAGGGGAATACAGGATTTAGACTAGAAGAGAAAGGCGATATACATATATAGATAAATCACATGAATAGATTCCGTAAAATGTAATAATTTTAGCATCCGATGTTGCCTTTTCTTTGCAGTAACTGGACCTCTGTCAGAGCAGCAAATTGCCTATGTGTGCAGAGAGATGCTAACGGTAGGGAACAGCCCAACAAGCAGAGGTGGAAATTTCACGTCCAGAAAGTAAAAATCCAGGCCAAGATTTTGTTTCAACCAATCGATTGAGTATAAAGAGTCACAGTGTCAGAGTACTCAGCTGGTTGGTTAGAACAAAATCTTGGTATGGATCTTTACTTTCTGGACCGGAAATTTCCACCTCTGCCAACAAGGGGGTACTTTTCAGATCCCACCCGGCTGTCAGGATTGACTGTTACAATCTGTCCCCTCTGATCATTTCAACAGGGTCTTGAATATCTGCACGGACAGAAGAAGATTCACAGAGACATTAAGGTAAAGCCGCACGGGGCCGTAGATTTAAGGACTGCGGCGTTGCTGCTGCACTGCACGCATGCTCTGCCTTCCTGCCCACACATTCATAATGCACCCGCAGGCTCTGGTACATCCTCACCACAGGATTGTACTAGAAAATGCAACCAGGTAGCAGAGCTGCAGCAGTGAGAGGAGACCTGCAAACTGGAGCATGTGTCTTTTTGCAGGGCACGCCCATTCCTTATCCAGATGAATAAACTGTAGCCTTTTCACATTCCGTAGCATTGCCCATTGCACAGAACCGCACGTTCTCTGCAAAATGCAACAGAGCATGAAGGAAAGCAGGTCATTCTACGCGTATTGCATTCACATGCAAACTCAGAGACGCACACACTCCCCATATACTCTGAAAACTGAAAAAAAGGTTTGGACATAGGAGTGCCGTGGAAACGTAGTTTATCAGCTAAGAATCTGACCACCTGGCTCCATGCATCTTGACTTTTTTTATCTTCCAGGGTGCAAATATTCTTCTAAATGACCTGGGAGAAGTGAAGCTTGGTAAGTTAGCTCTACAAAGGTCCTGCGACATTAGGTAACTACCTGTTACTGGTTTGCATTCCTATTTATTAACCATCGAGATGCACAGCCTTCATACTAAATAGGGTCCAGATGGCCTTATTTTCTTTTTATTCTTTTTGACCTCATATCAGCCACAGCTATCTTAGATCTATCTTATTTCAGCACACCTAATTATAAAACTACATATCAGCATTTTGATCTATCGGCATTTTAAGATCACTTGTCAGTGTTACATGCTTATCTTTTCAGTATGATGCTAGTCCCTATTGTAGCATCAATGTCAACAATGGACTTGGAGTGCTTAAGACTTACAGAACAGTGCTTTGATGAAGAAGTTTGAAATGACATCTATCAAAGTTTAATTACCACATGAATTAAACCACATGATTATCTGCATCAGGTAGTCAGGATCACTGTAACTCAAGAGACATTGAGAGTAATTGCTGTCTTTTTCCCGCCTCCATCCGTTCAGCGGACTTTGGGATTTCCGCGCAGATCACAGCCACGTTTGCTCGCCGCATGTCCTTCATCGGAACGCCGTACTGGTGAGCTTATGGAGCAGGAATTTGCTACACGAATCCAGCCAATCAGTGGGCTCTGAGAAAAGCTGCCACAAGTATGAGAATGAAAGCGGGGCCAAAGGCAGAAATAAATGCGTGGGTGGTCCGTCAAGACAGGTCCCTCTTGGGTGGGGGGGGTGATTGTCCACCTCAGTGGAATTCGCCATTCGAGGACCCCTCCCCCACCCCCCATCCATTGATTTCACCAACGGGGGGCTAAAGCTAATTTTAAGGGGGTTCAAACTCGCAGTTTTACTACTGGGCTACATGCCTGATTGGTGATTAAAAAACACGTTGGGGGAGGTTAAACGATATTACTTTACGTGCCGGAATTGATTGAAGTTCAGAGATGCAGGTGCTGTTTGGGTCCCGTCCACAGGATGGCGCCAGAGGTTGCCGCCGTGGAGATCAAGGGTGGCTACAACGAGCTGTGCGACATTTGGTCTGTGGGCATCACTGCCATCGAGCTGGCGGAGCTGCAGCCTCCCATGTTTGATGTTCACCCGCTCAGGTATGACCCAGCCGCGACCAGCCCACACACGGCCGCAGCCCATTGGTTTACGCAGGAAGGCAGACTGACATGAATACAGTCACCACTCATATCACCAGGAACTACTGATCTACAGTACTGTGGAGAAGTCTAGGATTTAAATAACCTTCATGCTGGGGTTAGACTATGATATTATATCCGTCACAGTATGATAAATAAACCATTTCAAAACCTCTCCTGAAATCAACACAGTATTTCCAATATACTCACTCACTAGCATACCATGTTTGGTTAATCAGTAGCTGACCAAATCATTTAACGAACTTCAGCTGGTGATGAAATTGAACATATATAATGTCTGTGGTGCCCCTGAGGAGAGTGGTGATCTTCCAATAAGATCGTCCAACAAGATATCAGTAACTTTTGGAGAACAGAAGAAATTCGTATTTTTTGTTGTGTTACCGTTCAGTTGCATGTATTCCAATGTTAAATTGTTTTTTTTTTCAGTGCAAATACACTTATACACTTACTACCCAGGTAGATAACATTTTCTTTGGCTGCTTTGTTGCACAGTGCTGTTTGTGGACATACACAAACGTTAAAGCATAGCTGTGCCTCCCAGCACAAAGAAAGAAGACACTCGTGTTTATTTATATACAGACTGTTCCCTTTGCATACTTATTTTGACGCTCATCAGCAACAGGCATCCCTCTTCCCCCGCATGTGTGATAGGGCAGCCTTGCAGAGAAATGCATGCTTGCAGCACTGACAGTCTCATCCATCTCCAGGGTGCTGTTTCTCATGTCCAAGAGTGGCTACCAGCCTCCGAAATTAAAGGACAAAGCAAAGTGGTGAGAGACGGATATTTCACGCACTTTTCACCAAAGCGATTTACAGCCCATGCAGTGTCACATTTACAATGTAGCTTTTAAGCAGGATTTCATTTTTACTTTACTTTTACTTTAGAGCTTTGATAGGAACCCTTCATATACATTTCCTATCTACAGCTTGACAACTAAATTTTCAATGCAATTCCTTCAACCCCCCTCCCCCCCAACCGTGCTATTTTCATAAGCAACACCCCCTCCCCAACTTCTGCCCTCTGGCTCACAATGGCATTAGACCCACAAAAAATTGAACCCAGGAGAATGTATTACGGCACTGTTTCCCAATCCGATCCTTGTGGACCCTTAGACGGTCCACGTTTTTGCTCCCTCCCAGCTCCCAAAACTGTGGATTGTCAGGCAGGGAGCTGGGAGAGAGCAAAAACGTGGACCGTCTGTGGGTCCCCGAGGACTGGATTGGGAAACATTGTATTAGAGCTTCTAAATTTGTCTGCCTAATATTCTGAAGCACAGGATTCTATACAGATTTTGCAGTTCCAAGCTAAACAGAATTATATTAGCAATTCTAAACAATGACAAACCAGGTCATTCCACTACAACCTAACTCTCCTTTTGTTCATGTTTACTATATCATTATGTTGCCAGAAATCGTAACCTGGGCCTCTGAAGTCATTTTTGTTCACCATTGCAGGGTGTGTGAGAGTACAGTTATCACCCATCTGTCAGAGGTATAAATCTCCGTTACATTCTCTCTTAGGTCAACTGCATTTCATAACTTCATCAAGATGATGCTCATCCGGAACCCGAAGAAGAGGCCCAGTGCCTCTAAGATGTTGACGGTGAAAACGAGTCCCTTCCTTAATTACGTCCATTCTTCCTGTTATTGCTATTCCCTGTCATCTTCAAAAACCTAAAATGAAGTGCCTTGCTCTCGGTCTCCTTGTCTCTCCTTCACCTGTCCCATAACCCTCCTCTTTCTGCCTCTATTCACAGAATAGCTTTCTTGCTCAGACCTGTTTAAACCAGTCCCTGACCCTGGACCTACTGGAGAAGCTTCGGCATCCAGAAAGGCTTAAGGATTGCCTGCAGGCTGAGGAAGAGGACATGGAGGTACGTCGAACTACACAAGTGGTTCCCAAGCCAGTCATCGGGGACCCACAGTTGGTCCATGTTTTTGCTCCCTCTGAGTTCCCTACCTGGAGGGAGCAAAAACGTGGACTGTCTGTGGGTATCCAAGGGCTGGACTGGGAAACACTGAACTACACAGTCCGATCCCTTAACACATTTATGTGTAGTGCGGGTGACCATGAGTGTGTGGAGTTCGCAGTCCCCCTGCAGTGTGTAGGGTTTCTTTGGGCACTCCAGTTTCCTCCTGTAGTAAATTGTTGACCCAAAATTCTCCTAAATAGCCCAATTTCACAAGTTTCCCAGACAGCCACCAAGTTATCTAGGACTTTTGTTTCCAGATATGTGGTTAAAGAAAGATTAATGGACTGAATAATGTTACGTTCAAAACAATTTAGTTAAAAGACGTCCATGTACATTTTCAGAAAAAGGGTACAGCCCAGGTACAGTTTTGTTCCCCAAGGTACAAACAACATTAACATACCCTCAATGGTACAAACAACATTAATGTACCCTCAATGGTACCAAAATGTTCCTCAGACTCTATTCTGCATCTTAAAAGGTGCATTTAACTACAGCTACAGGGCACAATCGCCAGACCCTTGAGGGTACACCCCAGTGACAAGTAACTCTACCCACAAAGGTACAAAGTGGTACATTTTCTGACAGTGTAGGAAGACTTAGCACTTTACCTCTGCTATACATAGGTCATCATACCGGGATCCCTGAGAAGAATCCGCTCCACGAATCGACACAGCAAAGCTGAACGCACCAATTCCGACAGCAGCTGTGAGTGTCCGGGTTCTCCTGCTTTCAGAGCAGCAGCTTGCAGTCAGACATTTTGTCTGCAACCATTTTTAAAACATTTCCTATTAAATGTAATGTTTCTCTTTCTTTTTTTTTTTTTAACTGTGGCGTTATCATCTATTTGTGAACCAGCCAACATTTCCTGCTGTCTGTGTTTTCAGGGCAACAGATACACACCAGAAAAGCAGTGCAGGCAGACAGAAAGTGTTTGGATGGAACGGTGAGTTTGTCTACGTTCTGAGGAAGTTCCTTCCTGTTTGTCTCTGGGTTGTTGTGGGCTGCGTGTATATGTTTGCGACTTTGTGCACGTCATGTGGACTTCTGGGTCGTGCGGAGCCGTTACTTCTTTCCTGCGTGCACCGTAGGTACAGCACAAGCGAGATGCCATGTCAACAAGTTCTGCAGGCAGAGAAGAGGTGACGCACAGGAGAGAAAACAGGTCTGCAAAAGCCACAACTTTTAAAATAGAAATGGCCATTCCACAAACAGCTAATTCTGAAAACACTCGGTGTATCTATAAACTTTTCCTAACCACGTATTCACTGCAGGATTACAGTCAACACAAAGCCTATTCCAAGGAAACACAGGGCACAAGGCAGGTGAGACACCCTCAACAGGATACCAGTCGATTTGCACGCACGCATATGGATACACGCTGTGGCCAGTTTGAAGACACCATTCTATCTGTACATCTTCAATGTAATGTGGTGGCTTGGTGTCTCACAGACCAAAGACATGCGATTTAGCTCAAGCGCTGTCTTTACATGGCCATTTGTTGTATGTGTGTGCATTTGTGCCCCTTGATGTACTGGCGTCCTATCCAGGGTGTCCCCTGCTTCAGAGGGATAAGCTTAGGCTTACATTAGTACATTTTCTTTTATAAATCACAAACTGTAATGATTTACATTAACTGCACCTTCATAATGCATTCATAGAACATTCATAAGCAGCATGTAAATGTACTTTAAACATCCTAACACACCAGAACAGCTTTAATATACATTAATAACAAACATTATATGATTATATCTTCCCACAATTACTGTCTGTAAAGGACTTTCCATTATTTTCTGGTGGAAAGCTGGTTGCTTTATACAATTAGTAGACTTTAGTACTAAGATGCCTTTGAATTGCTGTACCTCAGCTTTTCTATTCATTCCAGAGATTTACGTTCAGTTAGTAGATGCTTTGGTGCAAAGTGACATAAAAGGGACAAAGGAAAGCATCCTTGCCACAATTAAAGGGTAAAAGGGCCCAATGGTGATATGATTACACTGTCATATGCTGAGTTTGGAACCCACAACCTTCTGGGCAGTGCCAGTCTTATCCCACAATGCTACAATCCAAGCTCTCTATATTGTGTTGGCTATATTAGGGCTCTTTCTTGACATCTGCAGTTAATATTCACAAATGTCAAGTCTGCCGAGGATTCAGTGACAGTACACATCAGCTGGCTCCAACTGTAACATATTATCTAGAAAGGATAAGCAGATACACAAAATGTAGGTAGTGCAGCGTTTACACCATTTTGGATCATTAAGTACCGTTGCTGATTCCTGTGTGTTTTATACCCTTCACAGGGAGGAGAGTATGGATTCGGATGACGATTACGACGATGTGGATATGTACGAGTTCTACTCAGTCTTTTATTCTGCGTTTAACATACTCTCTGTCTCTTACCCTTATTGTATGATTAATTGTCTACATCTTTTCCTGTTTCCTCAGCCCTAGTAACTATAGCAATAGGTAAGCTCCTCTATAAGAACTATTATACCAAGTCGGCAGAGAATCATGGGTTAAGTCAGCAATGTCACTTTGAATGTGTAAAATCAAGTAAAAGTATCACCTTTGCTATATGAAACATGAATGTGAGATTGACTGGTGCCTCAGTGCCATCAGAGCTTCCGGCTGCTCAGCCTCCTTACTCTCGCTCTCTCTGCCTCTGCAGCGAAACCTTGCCAGCGGATGAGGTCCCGCCTCCACTTCCTCCCAAAGTAAGGGACTCGACGCGAAGAGCACAGAATAATCAATGCGTGTATGGGAAACCTGGACGCACTGACAGGAGGAATAGTGAGGAATAGTGCACTAGCTGACTATTGTTACCAGCCTGTTTTATAGATGCAATTATATAATTATAAGTATAGTACTTATATTATGTCAGTTTAGAGTATTACAATTCAGCATTTATATAGCATTATATTTTTGTTTTTATTCAGACTCAATAATACTAAGTAACAGTAATGAAGTATAATCAAGTACAGATGCTCCCCAGGTTACGATGGTCTTACGATATTTCGACTTTACGAAGGGTATTCCAATTCCATGTTTTTCACTTTCAGTACAACCTTTAACTGATAACATGAGATATTCAACATTTTATTATAAAATAGCCTTTTTGTTAATGATTTTGTCCAACTGTAGGCTAATGTTTCCTAAGCATGTTTAAGGTAGGTTAAGCTAGGCCAGGGGTGGGCAATCTTATCCGCAAAGGGCTGGTGTTTATGCAGATTTTCGCTGCAACTCCCTAATTAGGTCACTAATTAGAGGACCGATTGGCTGAAGAGTCCTCACACCTGGGTCTGAACAGCTGACCTACAGGTTATCCCAAAAGCCTGCATACACACCGGCCCTTTGCGGATAAGATTGGGCACCCCTGGGCTAGGCTATGATGTTTGCTACGTTAGGTGTACTGCGTTAAAATGCACTTTCACCTTACGATAGGTTTATCGGAACGTAACTCCATCATAACGTGGGGAGCATCTGTATTACAGACTAAGTATAAGGACGGGATTTGTAATGTCTTAGGAATTTTGTTCTTAACGACTGCTGAGACGCAGTAGTGACGCGCATACGTCATGTCTCCTGGTTAGCCGAAGCTGCGGACGAGCTCGGAGGAGAGCGTCAGCGGGGATGACAGTCGCGGGCGGGGGGCCCCCTGTTCCCTGTACGCCCCGTCCCCCTTAGTGCGCTGCTCAAGCAGCACCCCCACCCGCCCCGTCCCTCGACCGCGGTCTGTCCGCAACGTCAACTCCGGTCAGTATCCCTGCGTTCCTGTTGTGATACCCCGCTGTGGTCGCGCTCAGTACCCCACAGAAGTGCATAGCGCTGGGGGATCTTTCATTTTCATCGTGTATTACAACACTGACCGATTCATAAGAATGAGATGTTTTGCCAAAAATCGTCTTTTATTCCTTTGTATTTGCGCATCACGGAGCCAGAATTCACGTTATGTCCTGTGAGTACACAAACAGCTCAATCAGTAGGGAAGAAAGTGATTTGTGTTTGTTAATATAATCTAATTGATGTGATTTAAAAAATGTATTGACTATGAACATAGATTTGGCATATATACTCAGTGACAAAAACAGTTAAGCACCCAGAAGTAATAGTCTGATTTGGATGTAATTTGGTACCCGTGCAGACCAGTGATGGGTATGTAACTGATTCAATTTGCAAGGAGCTGGCATGTCTAGTCACCAGACACAGAGGACGCCTCGTAGATGCATTAGACAGCATTACCAGCATTAGACTACATTACCAGCATTACCATCCGGAGTTTGATAGGGGTCATATTGTGGGTTTGCATGAGGCCGTGTGGTCGTATCGTGCAATTGCCTGGCATGTGGGGCATGCAGATGTCACAGTCACCTGATGTTGGAACCAATGGGCACAAACAAGCATCGCAGAACCCCATGACATCTGCGACTACCATTTGGACACAGGTATTGGACTCTCTACAACACCCTGTGTCATCTCACACCGTGTCTCAACAACCGGCATCAGACGAATTATGGGTTCGCCATCCCATGCATAGTCTGCCGCTAACACAAGCACAGAGATGGCTGCGTTTGGAGTGGTGTCGTAAACTGGGAGGCCTGGACTGATGACGATGGCGTTGTACCATGTTCAGCGATGAATCTTGGTTCTGCATTACCACGGATGACTGTCGCATGCACGCATGACAGCTCCAGGGGGAGAGGACCAATCCTGCCAATCCTGGCGTTACTCCTGGCACCATAGTGTGGGGAGCCATAGGGTATGACATCATGGTGTGGGGAGCCATAGGGTATGACATCATGGTGTGGGGAGCCATAGG
>JAODJU010000036.1:7983697-8015779 GCA_026776725.1 Gnathonemus echidnorhynchus | reverse complement strand
GGGAGCCATAGGGTATGACATCATGGTGTGGGGAGCCATAGGGTATGACTTCAGGTCATCTCTGGTAGTGATCCTGCGTCCGCATGTCTTACCCCTCCTGGGACAGCACCCTGGTACAGTCTTTCTATAAGACAAGGCCCATCCACATGGCACGTGTGTCTATGGACTGCCTGTGTCATGTTGAGGTCCTCCCATGGCCAGCCAGGTCCCCCGATCTTTCCCCAATCGAACATGTGTGTGATCAGCTCTGACATCAACTCAGACCCAGTGCCAATCTGCAGGATCTCGAGGGCCAGTTACAACAGCTGTGGGTCGACTTGCAGCAGGAGAGGATACAACGGCTGTACGACTCCCTCCCACACCGTATAGCCGCATGTATACAGGCCCGGGGGGGGAGGGGGGGGGGTTACCATACCCTACTGACATGGGACCAGCAGTGTGCCCATACTGCCAACTCTGCTGTCCGTTTGGTCTGATATTATAATCATTGTGATACAGTCACATGACCTTTCACCACGTGCAGATTGATTTCATTTCCACCACTCTGTCTGGGTGCTTAACTTTTTTTGTCACTAGGTGTACTATTAATGGGTGTTGATTCCAGAGTCTTCATTGGCCACATGCAATTGGTGCATTGGAATGTTTACTCAGTTAAAGAGAGACTAAGGACACTGCAAAGCAATACAAGACAGTGTAAAACAATATGAGACAGTGTAAAACAATACAGGACACTGCAAAACAATATGAAACAGTGTAAAGCAATATGAGACAGTATAAAACAATACGATACTTGTAAAACAATACAGGACAGTGTAAAGCAATATGAGACAGTGTAAAACAACACACCACAGTATAAAACAATACAGGACAGTGTAAAACAACACACCACAGTATAAAACAATACAGGACAGTATAAAGCAATGCAAGGCAGCGTAAAACAATATGAGATGGCAGAGGACAATACAAATGGCACACGAAGCAATACAGTGCAAAACTGGATGATATGTGGTTAGACACTGATGAAGTGCAGTGACAGATCTAGAAATTGCAGGTGCCATGGGTATGGCTGTTAGGGGAAATGCGGATGCAGAAAAATGAATAGCTTGGGGAAAGAAGCTGTTTGAGTCTGGAAGAATAGAATAGAATAGAATAGAATAGAATAGAATAGAATAGAATAGAATGACCTTTATAGATACAGTAGTGCCACATATAATGAATACACTGCTACTTCTGATCAGTGCAAATTCAAACAACCACAGCAACAACATACAATAAATATAAAAGTTTAAAAATTCTGAGTATGTAAGGTATTAATCTAATCTATGATTCCATGAATCTAATCTAATTATTGCAGTGTATTATAAATATTTACACTGCATATATAACAGGATGCAGATTTTACATTTATTTACAGTACAGTCACGTATGATGCACCTTTTGCTTGTATGAAATCTTGGGCAAAGGCATTTCTATAGTCACTAAGAATTGGAGAGGGGTCACTTGGTGTGACCTGTCCAGCAGCAGTGCTGTTATACCAGCTTCATAAAAGACAATAAAATACAACAAAACTAATATTTTGTTTTACTGATTATTCAGACCCCACCTCATTTGCTGGTCACATGATTGACAGCCCCCCAGACCAACAGCCACCTGTCCTTCCCCCCAAGAAGGATAGGAGACAGAGACAGTGCCAGCAGGTATTAAATGTGAAGAACACAATGAGGACAATTTGTCATACATGAAGAAATTCTGGCAACGCTGTACTTGAGGGGGCACAAATAATGTACTATTAAGCTAATACTTATGTAGTAATTAACTACAAACTGTAAATCCTGTAAGTCTTTGTTAACTACTAAAGTAACTACTGAAGGAGCAAGTAATGAATAATGCAAGTTAAATACTGATCTTGTTTGTTCATCATTAATAAATCATGATGCATCTTTTACCTCAAGTAGCTACTATATTTGTTCATGATTTGTACTTCAGTAGTAACTGAGTAACTAATAAGTATTTGTGGCCCCTCAAGAAAAGTGTTACCAATTTTTTAATATATTTTCTCAATTGATTTGTAACAAACATATTTGCTTTCCCAGGTTCCAGGCGATGGACCAAGTACAGCACTGAAGAAACCTCCAGTAAGTTTAGATTCCCATAAATAGATGCAGGAATCTAAAATACATTCAGTGACTCTATTGTGGATATACTGTACAATACATTATACAAGCAGAGGCAAAACTGTGTTTATAGCCGAGCATTTCTTTTTAAATGATGTTATAATAAGTCACACAGCAACATTAAGTAGTTATATATGAAATAATGCATCTAACCCCATTCTGCAGTCATATTAAATAATGTTTTTGGAATATTGTCATAATAACATGGCTTTTGGTGGGGAACCTACTGAAAACCAATAAAATGGAAGTAGAAAAGAAAGAGCTTCTCTTGCACAAGCAGATCTGTTGAATTTCACCATTTCTTCTTCTTTCTTTTTCAGGTAATCTTTAAAAAAGTGTTTCATGGGTGTCCTTTAAAGATAAACTGCTCAACCATATGGGATCATCCCACAACCAAAGGTAAGCAAACCAATCAGCCTGCAGAACAATATTGACATTTCTAGAAAACATTTTCCTGACATGTCATGCATTTCATGTTATTTTCTGATTCTTCTCAGATCATCATCTCATCTTTGGAGCAGACGAGGGCATCTTCACACTCAACTTGAATGGGCAGGAAGCCACAATGGAGCTGGTAAGATGGCCACCAGGAAGGTGGAACAACGCTGTAGAACCTGGATGTTTCTCAGTATGTGTCATTGATCATACTCATGTTCTGGCGTACCTGTTTTAAGTCACCTTCCATTGCCAAAGACAATACTAAGAAGAGAAGTACAGAGAGCGGTAAAAACCCCTGAATGTTGTTCTCGCCCTGCCCCAAATATCTAGGATACTTCGGTGGTGTCCTCACCAAATGAGACAAATCCCCAGATTCATTGCCCCCCAAGTTTGTTCTTGGGAGGCAAGTTAGTAACACCGCTCTTGCCAAGACCACAAGTACAATATTTGTGTTCTTAGTACTGAGAAACACCCCCGTGAGAGTTATCCAAGAACGCGGAACGCTGGAATTTGAAGGTTGTGCTCTCTCTTTAATCACCTCAGCTCTATCCTGGAAAATGCACTTGGGTCTATACCATTAACAACGTCCTCATGTCGATATCAGGTGAGCCGTCTGCAGCCTTAATGTCAACCAGTAGCAGATCCTAACATGGATGCTAATCCTGAATGAAAAGACAATCATGCTATCTGTCACGTGCTTTGGACAGTCTGGATGAAAATGCCACATAAGTCTATATGTTTTGTCAGGTAAGGCGTCCCAGCTACACTCGCACTCCCTGAAGGAGCTATATGACCAGGCGCGTAAGGAGCATCGCATTGTGGCTTTGCCAACGCACAGACTTCTGCCCAGGTAACTCTACCTGTTCTGTCTGTAAAAAGCTTCCTGGTTTAATTTCATTGCAAATTTTTTTTTATCAGAATTTTTTCCCATGTCATTATAATTTGGACTGTGGTGGTAGTCACATTTTTTAAAACTTTATTAAATGATAAACATCCATTATCTAAACTTTTTTTTTTAACTTAATGTTTTTTTTCTGGTTTGCTACTAGCACTAAATGTGCATCGTAATTATTGATCTGCATTCAGATATTGATCAACTTTATTTCATTTCACAAGTATGGACAAATCACAAGTCAGAATCGAATGATGGATTTCTTTGATGAAACTGGATGATGTTCGTTTAATTATAAATTAATTTGTGCTCCCATTCATTTAATGTCTGTAAAAGTTTCTGGGGAAAAAAATAGTCGGTTTGATATATAACACCGGAATGATTTCTGAAGTTCTAATTTCCTTTAGAACCATGAACAACATATTTCTTTGTAATTCCAGGAAATGTGCCATAAGCAGTAAAATCCCAGACACCAAGGGCTGTAAGACGTGCCGTGTGGGTAAGTATAGGGCAATCACACTCCAGTGAAATATGTTTTTTTCCATTTTATCCAATGGAAGCCCTCAAACCAAGAGAAAAAACAAAAACATTTGCATCCCTAAAAGTCAAACCAGGAGGCTCTGCCATTGCAAGGAAATAATAACATGTTATGACCTTAAAATCAACACTATGCGTTAACTTGTTCAATTTCCAAGCCTTATTTCTTTGCTGCATGTACCAACTTTCTGCCTCTTAGGTGAAAACACACAGCAGGGCTGCATCTTCCTGTGTGGGGCTCTCGAGTCCAGTGTGGTGCTGCTGCAGTGGTATGAGCCCATGCACAAGTTCATGCTCATCAAGGTCAGTGACTCCTTTTAGCCCCACCCCCTTATTAACTATAAGCTCTCCTATTGGCTGTGTCCTCATACTCCTAAATGTGGATCAAACCCACAGGCTCATTTGATTCCAGTAATTAACAAGAAGTTATTGAATGTCTTTTACATAGCTTACACTTTTACACTTCAAACATACTTTATATGACTGAAATTATAAAAATAAGGTATTAAAAGTAATGCAGTGTAAAATTAAATATTTTAATTAAATGCATGATAATTTGATTGAAAATATGATTGAAACTCTAAGTTTAGCATTTACTTTCCCAACCTGTCTACAGCAAAAGATCAGGGCTGCCACCTCTCACCATCTGGCGTGACACTCACGCTTTCTTGCTCTCATGCTCACACAAGAAATCTTACAGCAAATTTATATTATTCCATTATAAACTTAAAATTAGCTACATCAAAAGCGTTGGGGTAGTTTGCAAACCCTAAAGACTAATTACAATGTAATAAAACTGTTACATACATGTAAATGTATTTGGAGTACTGTCTCGAATGGAAAATCTCATGCCAGCCAGCCGACCAAAGTTGGCAGCCCTGTAAGTCTACATCCTTACACTATATGTGTGTGTTGCAGCATTTTGACTTCCCGCTGCCCAGCCCCCTGCGGCTGTTTGAGATGCTGATCATTCCGGATCAGGAGTACCCGCTGGTCTGCATCGGGGTGACCAGGGGGCCGAACCCGTTCCAGCCCGTGCAGCTGGAGAACATCAACCTCAACTCCAATACCTCCTGGTTCACAGACACTGGCGCAGGTAGAAACTGGCTGAGCACAAATGAGCAGCAGTATTTCAATGCAAAACTGCCATATCTTGGTAACTGAAGAAGCTATGGAGTCAAACAAAAACCAGCTATCCACCCCTCTGCCAATAGCATGTGCAGTAAATGGTCATAGTAGGCCTGGAGTCTATCCCAGGCAAAACAGGGCATACGGTACACTATAGATGGGATGCCTAGGGCACAGACACACCAATTCTCAGATGATGTGGGAAACTTAGAGACACCAGTTTGCCAAACAAAACATTAACCTAATCAACATATTAACTGAGTGGAATAGTAGATATACTATACGACAAGCACTGACACTCGAGCAAACTTAAATTATTAAATAATTTCATCTAATACTTTTTGAGGTACATATACAGTTCCAGTTTGTTTAATATCTTTAGTCCTCCAGCGACTTTGATTGCCAAAAGACAATTGATGCCTCTATATAAGTGTTTCTCAACCCGATCCTCGGGGATTACGTTTTTCCTGCTCGTGGGAGTTTACCTGAAGATTAGGTTGAGAAACACTGTTTAATATTGTCCGTTGTGTGTGAGCATGTGCCCTGCGATGGACTGGGCACCCCATTTAGGGTGTCCCCTGCACCGGCTAGGATAGACTTCATGATCTCCAGGACCCTTAACTGGATAAACATTAATGAAAAATGTTTGGATAGAAATATTCAGTTAAACATTAGTGAAGTCATAAGTACCTTTTTTAGGGTTACTGTCCCACTACTGAAGATTAAGACTTATACTATAGGATAACAGGAATCCTTTAGGGACGCAAAATGGCATCCCAGTCAAACTTGTGCATATTATATACTGAATAGCAAACAACAAAGCTGTCTATTCTACTTTCTGTATAATTGTTGTGGATAAAGAGCATACATGAACAGCAAACAAACATGATTATTGTTATAACTATTCGCGTGAAATACTAGAGAAGTAATATATCTATTTGTACTGTCTTTTTAAAAACGTATAATGCCTGTTTCTCCCTCTACCCTTGTGTCTGACTCCTCCAGGGAATTCCAGTCCTGATATAGTACAGGTCAACCAATTGGACTGCAGCACCCTACTAGTGCTCCTGGAGAGTAAGGCACCATTTCAAATTCCTATGCTCTGCAAAAAACGTGTATCAGTAACATGATTTAGCAGTTGCAGTCGTGGAGTATACTACCTTACATTAGATAACTGTGAATTCCCAGTTTAACAGTTGCATCTCCTTCATTAGACCTGGTGATTTGTGGCACCATGTTATTCTCATTTACTCTAGTTTACTCTGCAGCTACACATTGCTGACATGTGACCTGTCGTCCTTCTCAGTACTATTTTAATCAATGGGGTAATATGTGCCTCAAATACAGCTTATAGTCAGACGAGACTTATGGGTACGAGAACTACAGCTGTGGAATAACATGACAAAAGACAGTTGGAGGAGATGCATATATTGTTTCATTTGGATGACGCAAGAGATGTTTTTTTTTGGACAGAGACTGTACATATTGTGAGCCTAGAGGGAACCCCAAAGAGCCAATGCAAGCTGCAGACTGAGACAAACTTCTCCTTCAGCGTGGAGGCCGTAGGTACGAACCCCAGGAAGGACGTGTTGAACAGTAATTAGAACAGACTGGAGATACAATGTTTATTTTGATCTCTTCCCCAATGAAAAGTATAGAAATTAAATTGAGAGTAGACCTTCCTGAAAAATGGTGGATAAAAATCGACAGGGAAGGCTCGAGAGAAGCATCACAGCTGCAGAGAAGGCCTGATAGATTTGACTGACACATGGTCATGTTTTTGCAGTGTTTTTTGAAGACACCTTGCTAGCAATGTGGAGACACGGGTGGCAGCGAAGAGGAGAGTGCTTCTCAGACATCCTGCAGGAGATCACAGAACCCAAGAAGGCGTTCCGTCTCGTGGGATCTGACAGGTGTCTCTACATGCACATAAATTCTCCTGCAATTGTACACACTCCTACAATTAAAACACATGTGATAGATGAGCAGTGACAGATCACTTGGATTGCACAGGCAGAAAGTCATACCCCTCACATTTTGAGACTGGGTGGCTTTCAAGTGTCGCTCTATGTATGTGAGTATTGACAAATGGTGTCTTTGTATTTTTTTCCCACAGGACGGTTGTCATGGAAACACGGCAATGTGAAGACCAGTCGGGGCTCAGTAATCTGTATGTCCTGGAGATTGCTGAGACATTTGTCCCAAGTACTTGAGCTAAAATATATGGATAGGGAGGCACGTCTATCTATAGCTGTTGCATCCCTTTTATGACTTGTGAACATTCCAGAAACTCTGCCAGCCCTTGTGAGGTGACAATTCTCCAAGTCAAGTTCAAACTAGATTTTTTTAGTCATCTTCATTTACTACCCAAAGTTATTCTATATTTCAGATGTTTTTTTTTTTTTTTTTGGTTTTTGAAATGGTAGCATCACATATCAAAAGACTTTCCAACCAATAACTCATAGACCTGAGAAGTTCATCAAACATGCTGGTATTTTCAGTGTAAAATACAACCAACTGGACTTTGCATAAACAGTTCTTTTTTCTTTGTGATTTCACTCTCACAAACACAGGCACAAAGCTGAAATTTTTAAAAGCTGTGAAAGGAGCAAAAAAGAGAGAAAAGAATTGTAACATAAATTAAATGTTTTCAAAAGGTTATTTTCAATAAGTTTTTCACCACTAATAACAATAAT
Source organism: Gnathonemus echidnorhynchus (assembly GCA_026776725.1). Taxonomy (NCBI): domain Eukaryota; kingdom Metazoa; phylum Chordata; class Actinopteri; order Osteoglossiformes; family Mormyridae; genus Gnathonemus; species Gnathonemus echidnorhynchus. The sequence goes on along the minus strand of JAODJU010000036.1, from coordinate 8,007,914 downwards.
TTCCGGAATAATAATTTCGAGTGATGTCTTGATTCCAAGCCACCTTCATCCATAGTCCAAATCTGAATCCTATTTAACCAGCGTAACATTATGTACAGAGCAGAGTAATTCAGGTCCAAAGAGTAAAAGTCCAGACCAAGATTTTGTTTCAACCAACCAGTTGAGCATGAAGAGTCACAGTCATAGTGTATACAACTGGTTGGTTGAAACAAAATCCCGGTCTGGACTTTTACTCTCTGAACATGAATTACCCAACTCTGATTATGTGCACAAATAAACCTTATGCGTCACAGCACATCAGTAGGCTGCAAACAAGATACTAAAGTGGTCTGCTGGTACATACTACTCCACCTATTAACCACAGATTTCCTTAAGCACCTCCCACGCGCTCCGATTTTACCAGAAAACACATGGTAACTCAAAAAGCTCACAAAGTTTTCTGTTTGATGAGTAAGCATTTTTCCAAATATGAAATATATAACTACACATTATCACAACTAGTGTGCGTTTCTGACATGAATTTATTCAAGAGAAATATTTCCCAAAATGTGTACAAAAAATCTGTGACTTGGCTGCTTGTAGATAACACCATGAAAAAAGTCGTTAAGTCGCGAGAGCTTTATGCTCTTTCCAAATATACTTGTCTAGCTAAACATTTCAGTTAAATGTTTAATGTTAAGTGTAGCTATTTGCGGCATGTAATTTTCTCTGTATATTTAATTTAGCTATGTAATAAACCTGTGTTGCTAAGGCCCAATGTATTTAATATTGCGTTTTTTGGTGTAAATTGTGGTAAAATGTTATGTACAATGGGGGGGGGGCAAAACCGGTACGCAGGTGAATGACTTATTGGTTTATTGCATTTCATCATTATTGCTGGGTCATTATCATATGTTAATTTAGCGTTACCCGGCCTATATTCGAATTCAATAAGTTATTACCCAGCTAAATTGCAATCACACAGCGCGGACACAGATGACAAGGAAACCTTTTTTTAAATCAGTCATTCAACTCCGATGCGCAGACTATTGTTTTCTTAAATCAGTACAGCCTGCATTAGATTTAGTGGTCAATAACTTTACCCTTCTGGATTTTTTTTTTATATTTGCGAAGAAAATTACAAAATTCGTGTATTAGAATATATGTTTAAGGTTTCGTTGTATTGCCAGATGCATATGAGTGCACTGCTCTCTTCACACCCAGTGTGCACCCAGATCAAAAATAGTCCAGTATTTTACAGGGATGAAGGGGAGCGTGTCGCCGGCTGCCGTACACGCTGCTCAGTGACGCGCCTTGCCGGTGTCCCTTAGCGGAAACATTGCTCGCCTCTGCTGCTGCTGCAAATCCAACATGGTCCACGCAGGGAAGCAGGATGAAGGACAACGAAGGGACGTGTAATGCATCCATCGCCAGCGGCAATATTTGGAGCGGCTGAATCCCAGCATCATGCCGAAACCCTCCCATAGCTGTTGTAGTTTTTGATCATTATTTCCAGGTCAGGGTCTCGGTTTCCTGTGCGGCTTGTTTGTATTAAAGATGGCCGGTGATGGAGGCGCCCTAAAGGATATTAATGAGATTAAATCCCAATTCCGGACAAGGGAGGGTTTCTACAAACTGCTTACCCTGTCGGACTCACAGCAGCGGGGCGGTATTCCACGGGGTCTGTCCACGAGTGCCGCGGTGGGTCCCGGGGCCGGACCGGGTTCGGTACCCGGTGGTGGCGGTGGAGGGCCGGTTCAGGGGCCCGGGGCTACCTCCTCTGCCACTGCCGCAGCCAACTCCTCTCCGACCGGTTTCCTGCCCCCGGTCCGGGTGTCCATGGTGAAGCTTCAGCCAGAAGATCCCAGTGAGGAATCGGAACGAGTTTGCTTCAATATCGGCAGGGAACTTTATTTTTATACCTACACGAACATCAAGAAGGTAAGACGATCGGAGAAGCAGCAGGACAAACTTGACAGGAGGAAAATGTGTTAGCCAGCTACCCGGTTAGCACACTATGGATAACTGGCTAGATGCATCCTGCAAGTAAGCCCCAGATACCCCGATACTCTTATTATTTAAATCTCTTGGAACAAGGGAAGCCATTGTGTATTTGAACAATATTTTATGCATGGATAGATGATTCAGCACAAGACACCGAGCATTGCTTTGGGTCGGGGGCGTGCTAATTATGGCCATGCATGAACGATCGCCTCTGGGAAATTGACAGAGAATAAAACGTGTCCTGCGGGATCTGACCCTTCGCGGTGACGTAACTTCTTGTGCCTTAAAGCGTCTGGATGCCGTATGCTGAGCAATTTGGGTTTAAGGCAGTCCCTTTTGCTATATGTGTACTGATCAAAGTAGTATTTAAAACTGCGATTGTGTATAATATCAAAAGGCAGTGTTTGTGAGTGTAAAGACGTGCTGTTTATCACCCATACCCGCAGATTTCGGTGGTAAGGGATGTCCCCTCCTTGACCTATGCAAAAAGACTGTGAAACTGATACGTTCGCTAGTGATAATCTTTAACGGAGTCGATTAAGGTCAACCAATACAAATGACATTTTGCTAAGAGACAAACAGCCACGGTATGCGAGAACTTGGGTAAAATCCCCGACGGCAGGAAATCTGACCATTTAAAAGCGTCCTGTGAGAAATAAATAGGTAAGAGATACAAAAGAATTCAACCCCTCTCCAGTCCTTACGGGTTGTTATGTTGTTTAATATGCGTTTTTCAATTGCTTATTGTATCGAATCTGCCTTTATTAATGTTATTTTGGTCTTTCTGCAAACTAAACTGTACTGGGGGGCTTTACAGTTGACATTGTCGATGGGCTTCAGTCCCTAAAACTTAAGGTATTCTTAGAAGTACCAAATTGCCAAAGGAGGCATCTTCGATTTTTGCATTATGCAAATATTCAGGTCCTCACCAGTTCAGATCAATAACAGCAATTAAATAATCGGATGAAAGTGGACAAGCGGTCAGTGCAGTACTAGAAGATTTTCAGTTTTCTATATAAAAGCTGTGTAAAAATCTTGTGTCCTCTAACACAAATCTCTGAACCACAAGATTCATTATTTGATAAATGAATTGCATGTGTTCTGATTGAGGGCTTTTGAGGACTGTCTGATGTTAATATGCATGTGATCTTACTGGTACATTGTTTCTCTCCACAGGCTGTAGACCTCAGCAAGCCTATTGACAAACGCATCTACAAGGGGACCCAGCCCACTTGCCATGACTTCAATCAGTACTCGGCCACTGCAGACAGTGTGTCGCTCATTGTGGGCTTTTCTGCCGGCCAGGTCCAATACCTGGACCCCATCAAAAAGGAGACAAGCAAGCTTTTCAATGAGGAGGTGCGTGTATGTTTCTGTGTGAAAGGTTTACACACTGTGTCTGTTGGCATGCCATGTCTTTACTTCGGCACATGTGTTGTGTGCTTATATTACTGCATTAACATCAATAATAATACCTTTATTTATATAATGATTTATAGCACTTTTCAAGCCAAGTGGAATTTCACATCATAACAGGCAGGAATAATGTCACTGAAAATACTTTAGCATCTCGGGTTTTTAGTCTGGACTTTGGAACGACAAGAAAACCTTGGTCAGATGATGATCAAGGTCTAGCGGTTTTGATAGCACTCTAGGGTGAATCTCAATACCAAGAAGGCAAAGGCCATACTTGTGGTCTTGGGCAGGCTGGTCTTTCTAATTTGCCTTCCAAGAATGAACATGAGGCGCAATGAATCATGGGATTGGTCTTGTTTGGCGAGGATGCAACTGATGTATCCTTGATATCTGAAATGGAGCAAGACCAGCATCAGGGGATTTTTACCGTCCTCGTGTACTTCTGTTCTTAGAACTGGAACTGGTCTTCAGCAATGGGAGATGACGTAAAAGGGATACACGAGAACATAAGTTTGGTCAAGTACGCATATTGAGATTCACCCATGGTTTGGAGCTAGATCATGCAAGGCCTAAAAAGTGATTAATAAAATTCTAAAATAGATTCTGAACTGAATTGGAAGCCAGTGAAGTGATGCCAAAATTGGGCTAATATGTTCACAAGTCTTTGATCTAGTATGAGTCCCTTTACGGAATAAAACGATATAAAACGCTGCAGTTATTTCCCTCACTGGTACAGTGGGAATGCAGACTCATGATTAAAAGCTTCATTATGCCAAGTACATTCTATGTGTCGCCCTGGGTTTTTTTTGGCAGTGATATTTTCATTTTCACATATAACATTCCTTACGTGTCCTTACAATATAAATAAGACTGAAAATGCTGACTGGTATTTGCATGCAATGCAAATGGTCCTTAATGCTCGGTGCACGCAGATAACATCCAGTGCAGATCGAAGAGTGTCAGCCTTAGGGCTATGTGACGATGGTTTTGGCGTTACGCAGTGTTTGCTCTCGTGTCGGGGGGGGCACAGACAGCTGGGTGCTTCGCCCTGTTGTTGCTCTGCTGTCACCTGGGGTCCTTTGTGGGTGGAATCGTGAGAATAGCGTTTTCCTCCAAGTGTGTTAAGCGGCTGGCTGAAGCCCGCAGTCTGCAGACCGGTAGGATGCTGGTGGCTGATCGCTCACGCGCCAGAGGAGGTGGCAGCTGCTTTTCACCCCTCCTGTGTTTGCTTAGCATGCATGGGGGGGTGGGGGGTGCTGTAATGTGATAAATTCAACATTCCAGACTGTTAGACTAAATGGGTTAAAAATTAGGGAGAATAAAACAGTTTGACCATATTGGGAACATAAGAGGATATATTTATAGGGAAAACCTAGGATGTAATTTTCATGGCGTGCTTCTTTAAACGCTTGGTTAAAGCTAGAAAAAAAGACACTCATGCTGTGAATCAAGTGATGTTGATTAATGCAGAAAGACTCCAAATTACCCTTTTGTGTATAATATGGTACATGGCAAAACTGTATACCACGTACAGCAATTCTTTGTATAACAGGGTCTGCAAAGTGCAAAATAACACAATGCAAATCTCTATAGTAATACACTAAAGGTGATTGTTATTTCTACCAAGTGATAAAACCTTCTGACGTGGGAGAACTGGGATATTGCAACAGCGCAAATCTCTGACAGGATTTACAGAGGGTGGACAAAATAAACATCACGTGAAAAGGACATTAAATTTACAGTAACTAAATGGCAATTAAATCACGGCTACAATGGTGAGTCATATTGGATTTGATTCTAGTTAGCAGTATGTGTTGGCAATGAAAGAGCTCTGAAAATCAGCACTTTCATATGTGACAAATAGAGTTCTGAAGAGGCCAAATAGACAGGGTATTGAGTGCAGTAACTGCAAAATTATTTAATCTGTCAAGTAGAACAGACACAGAAATCACGACTGGATGTGGAGTGAATAGGAACAGAATGAGCTGGAGACACATCGCGGAATACAAGGCTAATACCACAAAAGTACAGAATCAAAAATGAATAGAAAAGCAAATCAGTGCTCTGCTGTGGTCTCAGAAGTGCATGCTGGGAGCTTCACAAAGCTGGATCTGGTGGCCGGGTCGTCATTTGGAACTGTTTGTATGAAGGACTGATGCCTGACGATGGGGAGCCTGGTATGAACATCCCTGAGCAACTGGGAAAAAAAACTGTGGCCTGATGAGTCATATTTCACTCCTTCCTCTAAATCCGGGGGGGGGGGGACAGTTACGGAAAGCCAGAAGATACCTTCAACCTACAGCGTGTGTTGGTGTGGGTCACATGGTCAGATGATGCTGTGAATATGAGGCCATTTTACAGAGCAAGGTGCATCTTGTGGTGCAATCTGTATCCCCTCGAGATGTTTCCATGTTCCAAAATTATAATGCCTCAGTGTAACCTACTAAATTCAGGAGTGGTTTCTGGTGTTCAAAAAACACCATGATGTCCTCGGCCACCAGATCTAAACATCTGGTAACTGCTGGAGCTCGGAGTGCAAATGAGATTCACACCTCCTTCGTCCTTCAAAGAACTAGAGGCTTTTCTGCTTGAGAAGTGGTCCCAAGAGGGATTGAAGCTATTCGGAAAGCCAAAGACTTGGTGCTGCTCCTCATCAGGTCCTTGACAGATGTATGGTTAGATGTTTCTGTTATTTTGTCCATCCACTGTACGTCACTATATTGCACCTGCAGGTACTTTTTTTTGGTAATATGTTCTTGGCAGTTACTGCAGTTTTCCATGACTTTAAGAGGCACATGACTTTGGGGAACAGTCCGGAAATCCGCTGCGTAAACAACCTACAGCAGCCTCAAGGTGGGCAACCACACCAAGTTAGGTTGGTCTGTTTCATAGATCAGTGTTCCCAAATCCAGTCCTTCAGAAACCACAGACAGGGAGGGAACAATAACGTGGACTGAGTAGCAAAAGTGCACAAGTGTTGCTGTCTGGTAAAGACCTGGGAGGGAGCAAAAACGTGGACCGTCTGTGGGTTTCCGAGGACCGGATTGGGAAACACTGCCACAGAAAAACTGATTTTTCTAGGAGGCAGATTCAGTGTTATCCAGAGAATTGCTGATATACAAATAACATGTTAATGTTGACAATTGTAATGGAAGTCTTCAGTGCTGTTCTTTGTCAAATAATTTAATAGCTAGTTCTTCATCTGCTTTTAAATTGTTCATTCATATTCCATATGGTTCTGATTGGTTTTATGAAGATCTCCAAATCCCAAAAGAATGCACATGCGCTATATATTACACCTCAAAATTAAGTTGGTTAACTTGCTTTCCATTATAAGCCAACTAAATGGGCCATATTTCAGAAGATTCACTCTTTGAAATAAGTATTACTAAAATACTAGTCTCCAGTATAATGAATATGGAAAAATAGGAAATGATATTTGTCACATAGATACTTCTATTATGGTAATCATATAAATTCAGTTCATTGAACTTTGAAATACCACTTAAACACAGTAAAATCTGGAATCTTTATTGGGGAATTAAGACATCTATGTGCCTGTAACATTTACAGTTTGACACAGACTTTTGAACATCACCTTAATTTCCCATCAAATGACCCATTAAATCTAAATTTCATCCATCCATCTATCCATCTTCTAAACACTTTTCATGGTCAGAGTCATGAGGATGAATGCGGATTCTTGGATGTGAAGTATCTCAGATGCTTACCTTAACTTTTTGTCTTCCTCACTCCCTGAACATCGGCTCCCCAGAGGTTAATAGACAAGTCCAAAGTGACATGTCTGAAATGGCTGCCCAAATCGGAGACACTTTTCCTGGCCTCTCACGCCAGCGGGCACCTGTACCTGTACAACCTGGAGCACCCTTGTGGCACGGCGGCGCCCCAGTACTCCCTACTGCGCCAGGGGGACGGCTTTGCCGTCTACGCCTGCAAGACGAAAACGCCACGCAACCCGCTGCTTCGCTGGGCGGTGGGAGAAGGGGGACTCAATGAATTTGCCTTCTCTCCTGATGGCGTCCATGTTGCATGTGTAGGCCAAGATGGATGTTTGCGAGTGTTCCACTTTGACTCCATGGAACTGCAGGGTGTCATGAAGAGCTACTTTGGGGGACTTCTGTGCGTCTCCTGGAGTCCCGATGGCAAGTACCTGGTTACAGGCGGTGAAGACGACCTGGTGACCGTCTGGTCCTTCGCCGAGAGTCGTGTTGTAGCCAGAGGCCACGGCCACAAGTCCTGGGTTAACGTGGTAGCCTTCGATCCTTTCACCACCAGCCTGGAAGACGAGGAGCCGACGGAGCTGAGCGGCAGTGAGGAGGACCTGCAGGGGGCGCCGCACTTCGGCCGGGTACGCACCAGCAGTACCCTGTCCCGCCTGTCCCGGCATAGCTCCAAGGGCGGAACGACCTCCGTCACCTATCGTTTCGGCTCAGTCGGGCAGGATACGCAGTTCTGCCTGTGGGATTTAACAGACGATGTGCTGTACCCCCGCCTGCCTTTGTCACGCGCCCTCACCAACACCTTCAGCACCACCATCCCGCCGTCAGTCAGCGGAGGTAGTAATACGTTGGGCGGAGGTGGAGGCGGTATAACCGGGGAAGGCCACCTTCATCCTACTCATCCTCACCAGCCTCCCCCGTTACCCCGCTCCCTCTCTCGCTCTAACTCCTTGCCCCACCCCGCAGTTGCCAACGCCTCCAAGGGTCAGGGTGGCACGGATGGCGGTGGCAGTGGTGGCAGCGGCATCACTCCCTTCAGCATCGGCCGCTTCGCCACGCTGTCCTTGCAGGAACGCAAGTCGGACAAGTTGGGCGGGGGCGGCGGGGGGGCCGAGAAGGAGCACAAGCGCTACCACAGCCTGGGCAACATCAGCAAAAGCAATGACAAAATCAACATGGCGCCGCGGAGTAACCGCCTGGACGCCACCAAGGTCCTGGGCACCACGCTGTGCCCGCGCATGCACGAGGTTCCGCTGCTGGAGCCGCTGGTGTGCAAGAAGATCGCCCACGAGCGACTGACTGTGCTCGTGTTCATGGACGACTGCATCATCACTGCCTGCCAGGAGGGCCTCATCTGTACCTGGGCGCGGCCTGGCAAAGCGGTGAGTCTGACAGTCTGCGTGATGGAACGTCATCATTTGTCACAGTGGATGTGAACAGCTTTATAACTTTCCCTCTCTCGCTCTTTTCCTATCTCTCTCACTCGTGCATCTCTCTCTTTCTCTCTCTCTCTCTCTTTCTGTATCTCCCTTTATCTCTGTCTCATTATCTTTCCCTTTGCTTGTAACCTCCCCAGAACTTGACAGCACAGAATGGGAACTCTCCCAGTGGCACTGTGGTATAGCTGGAGATAGAACACTGTACGTATCACATGCCCCTCCCCCGCTCCCGATTGGTGGACTTAGGATACGGAACTTGGCCCATGAGCGCAGCACGAGCCAATGGCGGCTGTCGATCAGTATGGTGTCCCGCCCCGTGTCATTCCTCCAAGCCCTCCTGTCTGGTCCTTAATACTTCAGAAAGACTGCAGGATGAAGCGCAGACTGCCGTCCTTTCCTGGAGCTTCGGGTCGGGCCACAGTGTTTCCTTTTCAAACACCACAAAAGCCACGACTGTTGTACTTTATTTATTTTAAACTAACAGACTGTAGTAATTTATATTGTACATATTCAGAATACCCTATAAATAAAGAGGACTAGATGTATCAAGATAATGAGTTCAAGAGGAAGCAAAATGTTTAATATATTAAGATCCTATATTGTATATAGCAACACTGTTAAATTAAATGTTTGCATTTAGGGAATTTAAGAAATAGTGTCTGTGTGTAATAACTGTCATATTCATTAAAGCAAATATGTAGTATGTTTCAAGACCTGTGAATCCTGGATTTCCAAGCATGATGTGAGTGACACACATAATAATGGCATACAAAGTAAACTTTTCTTGACTGCTATGCTTATATAAAGGGACTTACAGTGCTGTTCAGTCAAATTGAACGCAGCTACGTACCAGAATTCTATACACATTGACCATTCCTGACCATTCCTCCTGCAAAATATTACACTTGAACCGTTGAGTTTCTGTTGGACTGGGAGTCAAGCATCTGTGGCAGCCACTTTGCGACGCCCCGATCTGACAGGATATGTGCACAGTCAATGCTCAGTGTTTACCAATCATTCTAAGCACGGTGTGCATCTTCTCCACTTCCCCAGCAAGCCTGTTAGGGCAAAACATTTCAGACTCTCTTAGTTTTACTAGAAGGTATTCTAACGACAAACCAGAACACAGTCAACTGGAAAATGAATCAGTCTTGCAAGTTGTAGTGATAAAGTGACAATTCAGCCTGCCTGGTCAACGTAGATGTTTGTGGTAAACTAGAAGAGTACTCTGTATGTTCTGTAGGTCTATGTGCAATTGAGTAGACAGCCAGATCAAACGCTAAATCTTTCTACTCCAATCTTTTTGATACACATTGTTGGCTACCCCTAAAATGTGATATTATCCTCTTTACTTTTTAATTAGTGCAGGAATGACATCTCACCATTTAGTGTAATGAGGAACAAATATTTTATTTCTTTATTTTTCCTTCTAACAATATACAACTCATCTGTAGCATGTATGATTTTTTTGTATTACGGTGTGCATTTTACTCACAGTAACACTGAAGTAATGAAGTGGCAGAGACACATGTTTGTATATGAAAATCTGTTATTAAAACTATTAACTCTACTAATTATTCTGTGGTTTAAATGAATTATGTTCCTTTTACTAATTAGATGACCAAGTGTAAAAGAGAACAGTTAGAAAACTTGTGTTGCAACCTTTACTGGTTAGAGTAATTTCTCCTCCTTGAACAGGGTAGCTCTGATAAGTGTCTTACACAATTTTTGACATGACACGTTATATGAGCTGTTGGATTGGGAAAAAAGGCTAAAAGGAATTAAATGTATGCTTTTCTTTCAAAATCTTTGATATGTTTATCTAGCTTCAAACCAATGACGTGAGTTGCTGTCAGCGAGAGATGACTGTTGTAAGCAAAATTATTTTTGTTTAGTATACTTTGGTCCTCATTTTGGTACGCGATTAACAATATGTAAAAAAAAAAAAAAAAAAGAGAGAGAAAAAAAAAGAAATGAAATCCAAAATAATTACTTCATTATTTCTGGTGAAGACCAAACTTGTCTTACATGAAATGTGTAAGGTGAACGCATACTTAATTTAGCTGAACTTGAGCAATTCCACCTTCACCTAAGTGCACGCACTTCATAGTAATGCATTTTTTGAGTTGTTGCTATCGTATCGCTAGCTAGCTAATTGTTGCTACCCCTGAAAGACACATTGCTATGATATCTTTATTTTTATTTTTTATGTGAGATGAGGTTTTACTTTGCTGTCCATCAGGTACAGTTCTGTGTGACTGTCAATGTGTTATGGATGTGCTTTTCCACTGCCTGCAGAGCTTCGTACTGCTTGGTAGCTATTTTGTCCATTTCTAATGCAAACGTTCTCTAACCAGTGGGAAATACACGTTTCCTGCAAAAGGGTGACTTCTGGTTCTGGTTTGTTCTGGTTTTTTTCCTGGCAATTAAATATTGTCGTTAACCCTGAGATCTCAGAAGATTGAGTCTCTTGTTTTTTGTCCATTATTTATACCATTTTTTTGAATGTCTGAATGCTACAATGTTTCCACTATCGCAGTGAAAGTTCATCTCAATCCTATACATTATATACTGTGTATATTCAATAAAGATCATAAAATTGTATGGAAATTTATGTTAAGAACATAATAGCCTACTGTGTTTTGAAAATTACAATGTCACGTGAAATTAACTTTAATCAATGTATGGAGACCAGTAACTTTTAAGGAACTTCCATTTTCATAATGGGACGGCTAAATGAGTATGATAACCATGTCACAAATGGAAGCGTTTCCCTCTCTGTCACTGTGGTATAACGTTGAGCATTTAGCAATCTCTTGCATCAGTTGTTACATCAATTGATGGTTGTGAATTGGGCAGCCTATATCTCTCTGGGCCATTTGTGCTGTCTGGTATCGGCTGAAACAGAGGCACTGAAATTACCGCCTGGGAACACCGGACCTCAATCAGCAGCAGGTAAGCAAATACGTAATGACTGGACAACTAGTATTTTGTTTTTGGATTTTTTTTAAGTCATGAAAAATCTTGTGTTTGTTTCTGCATGTCTGAAGTGGTGTGAAAGGACATGCAGGCAAGAGACAAAAGATACTGCCAAGAGTTGATTTTGATGGAGTGCAGGCATTAAGATAATTATCCGGACATCAACATTACGAATATCAATGGATTGCCATTCAGGGTTGGTTTATCTTTAGAATTCATAAATGAAGACGCATGTTCAGACACAAATCAATGACTCTTGAAATGCATATAGAAATTGTACTATATGTAGTACTGATAACATTCTAATACAATTTTGTTCGTAGAAACTGCAATATTGTTCTGATCCATTATTAAAAGGAAATGAAAAGACACGCAGCCGTGGTTGATGCCCAAATATAATATAATCATAATTACATACGATCTACTAAATGCCATTAAATTCTTCTAGAAGTTTCTTAGGACCTACTTTGTCTGTATCTTTTATATTCGAACCTGCTGCCATTGTTAACGGCTCCCGTAACAGGGCCTATATACATTAAAAAATATGTTTATGCCTAACAGATGATTACTATTAAGAGAACTAGATTAGACAGTAATAAAATTACCTGCGCCAATACTGTGGTTTTTGCGTCGTCTTAAAATTTGATTACCTTAAATAAACGTCACGTTATGTCCGGCTTTACCGTGTTGTTACATACACGCTATAAAAAGCTTATTAAAACTTTTAATCGAAATTAAAATTGGACACAGCTACAAGAATATAACATTTTGTTTGTGTAAACTCGTTAAAAACAGCTTTAGTGTAATTTCCTCACTTTTCTCACCTGTAAACCGCGACTTGTCTCTTAGGTCTGAGGGGAACGTTCTCAGTAAATTGTCGTGTATTTTGCGTGATCAACAGTCAACAAAAGGAGCACTCAGTAAAATTTGCCGCCCAGGAAGGTGTGGGGGCTTCCCCCTGGTAACTTTCGCAGTGGACCTCCTGCCGTGACCAGCACGGGGGCGGATGACCCCCAACTCCTCCACTGCTGGTGTGACAGTGTCTAGACTGTACAGAGAATAATGTAATGAACAAAAAGCAGCCAGCCAATGGAGAAATGCAAAAAGGTCTCTGAACTTTCCTGCTCTTAAAATGGTTCTGGAGGCTAATGTGGGTCCTGCCTGGTACACGCTAGGTGTATCTAATAAAGTGGCCACGATATATTCTCCTTTGAATGAAATGTTTGAACTTCATTGTGTTTTTAGGAAGGCGTCACGTTTTCTTTTGCAATGGAAGAGTCGACATCTTTAAAACAGGTGAGGCAAGATATCAATCCCTAATTTTTATATTAACCATTGATGTTTGGATTTTCACATGTCAAAACATCCACTAACAATTTATATCTTGATCTAAAAGTCCAATTCCCCTGTTTGTGAGTAAGTGTACATATGCTGCATGAAGAAATGTAATTATAAAAATGTATTATGAGCTGTCAGGGCTCAGCATGGTGGCTCTGTGATTGGCCATACTGCCTCATACCTCCAAGGTTTGGGGTTTGAATCCTGATTGTTATCGTATAATTTGGTCTTATTACCGAAGGCAAATGGGACCTCTGTCCCTCACTGCACCAACACTAAAGAGAGCTTGGAAAGAGTGAAAAACAACAGACCTACTCCAAAAAATGAAGAACACGATGTCTGGAACAATGCTTGTGAGTTCAAGATATGTTCATGTACAACCAGATTTTAATAATTTATATTAATTTAATAATATGGAATGCATACTGTGTTCCTGATGTCTCTCTTGGAAATTCTGTGTTGCTTTCTGATTGTGCACCTTTGTGTTTCAGTCCTTTTGCTTTTGTGCACGTCTCTTACTGTGGCGTTGCTGCTAATTCTGGAGGGATGCAGACCTCCCTCAGAACCCTGGCTGTTACTCGGCAGTGGAAGTACAAAACTGTGGGACTGGGGAGCTCTACAGGTTGTAGTGACATTTACTGTCCTCCAGGGGGTGCTTTACTGCCTTCCATTTGGTAAGGTGAGTCAAAACTAGCATCGAATATCTTCTTGAATATCTTACAAGGAAAAATTTCATTTCCACTCCTTAAAAATAATTTTTAAGGATGTACACATACTCTACTAGAATGTTTCGAAAAATTTTATATGTATTACATTATTCTGTAATAAGTTTGATGTTTTAATGCTATAAATTCACTTAAACTTTTCCCTCCGTCTATCCATTGTCCTCCGCTTATCCGGGGTCGGGTCACGGGGGCAGCAGTCTAAGCAGGGAGGCCCAGACCTCCCTCTCCCCACCCACCTCCTCCAGTTCCTCCGGGGGAATACCACGGCGTTCCCAGGCCAGCTGAGAGTTATAATCTCTCCAGGATGTCCTGGGTCTGCCCCAGGGTCTCCTCCCAGTTGGACATGCCTGAAATCACCTCCCCATCTCAGATCTCAGCTGGCTACTTTTGATGTAGAGGAAGAGAGGCTCTACTTTGAGCCCCTCCCGAATGTCTGAGCTCCTCACCCCGTCTCTAAGGCTGAGCCCAGACACCCTGCGAAGGAAGTTCATTTCTGCCACTTGTACCCGTGATCTCATTCTTTCGGTCACTACCCAGCACTCGTGACCATAGGCGAGGGTTGGAACGTAGATCAACCTGTAAATCGACAGCTTTGCCTTCCCATTCATTTCTCTTTTCACCACAACAGACCAGTATAAAGTCCACTTAATTTTTGATGCTGCAATAATTTGCCTTTTTTAAAAATATTTTTTTATTAACTCGGATGCTGATGAATAGCTAAAATTTTAGAATTTAAGTTTTATAAAATTTTATTTTCTAAATTTATTTTATTTCTCTACTTTCTATTTGTTTCTTTTTCTTTTAGAGAGACATTGTATTTACAGTTCAAATCAAATAAAATATCTTAATTTTTAGGACATTAATATAATTGCTTCAAATACAATTAAGAAATAGTTTCATTTTTTAAATTACAATAGCCGATAATTAGCTAAAAACAGAGTAAGCCACGTTAATTAAAGAATATATATTTTTTAAACCAAACAAGCCAAACTAATGTATTGCACTTTGTAATATATGAAGTACTTTCTAGAAAGTCTAACCGCTAGTAAAAATAGGAACAGCTCAGTCAAGCCTTATTGATTTGATGGTCAACTGAATACAAAAACATAATAAATTGCAGAACCATTAAAAATTCCCCCAAGATAAATGAAACAACACTTGTGAATTTGGTAAAATGCCTTTTTGAAATGAGCAAAGGGAAAAGTAATAAAATCCTGCCTTAAAATATGAAATCTAACAATAAACAGCTTCATTACGGTTGGCGCTGACATGACAGGGCTGAGCTGCTTTGCAGAATGTGGGAAATTGGAGGCCAGCTTCAGTTTTTATTCAAATCAGAGATAACCACCTCCCTTGGGCCTGGGTACAGGAGCAGGCCATGGAAGTGCCCCCCCTGCTGGGGAAGGTGCTATCCTACTCCCAGATTAAGAGACACTGTAGAGGTAACATAAAGATAAGATAAGACAGAACTTTATTGATCCCTGTGGGGTGGGGGAGGGAGGGGGGAAGGTTCTCTTTGTTCAGCAGTAGAGGAGGGAGTCAGTGGCTCTAGTCCAGGGCAGCGGAGGATAGGATGTTAGAACAGAATGGGACTTTGTCAGGCAGCACCGAGAGATGGAAATGGAATGGAAATAGGGCGAGGCTTCTCTGGGAAGGAAACGCAAAGCAGCCCATGCCTCAGGGTCAGCACGTGAGAAATGTGACAAGGTGGAGGTTAGGTACAGGAAAAGGTGGGGCTCACTCTTATAGGATGGAGAAGTGGTCTTATAAATGGCCATGAACTTTTAAGCTGCCTTTTATCGACCGATCTTCTAACCCAAGCATAGGCAGGGAACATTCAGAACAGGACGGATTGCAGGGCAACCTTCATTTATTGTGAAATATATTTATTTGTTACTTTCTATTCAGGTAGTTGAAGGCAAAGTGGGACATGATGGAAGATGCATAAAATACAGTATGAATGGTAAGAATTTTTTTTTTTTTTAACAGAGTCCATAAACATAGAGTCAGAGGACAGGGTCTGTGTGTCCCTGGACCAGTTATTGTTAAGGCCCATTCCTTTGCCAGCAATAATAGGATTACTCTACTAGCCATGGGATTTGAACCCACAACCTTCCAGATAGGGACACAGATTCCTCAACTCATCAACCAAAACACTACCCACTCTGTACTTTTAAAATTTGATTATTGGCTCTTACACAACTAATGGAGATTTGTGGGGGTGTTTTGAACACTCTCTGCTTCAGGTCCTGCCAAAGCATCTTGATTGGATTGGACAGGACCTTGACTTAGTCAGTCCATTCTTTTGTAAATTTGATTGAATGCTGCAGAACATTGACTTGTTGGAACACGTACTTTTAGTGACTCACAAACTGATGACCTTACATTATGCTCAAGAATATTCTGGTACACTTCAGAATCCATGGTTCTCTTATTGATTTTGACTCCTCCAAGTCCAAAAAAAGTATAAAAAAAACACAGATCATGATATCTCCACCAGCGTGCTTGCCAGTAGGGATAGAGTTATATTTAGCAATGGGCAGTAATGGATTTTCACCAAGAAGGTTGTTTTTGCTTCGTGTCCAAAAAGAACAATTCAGATATGTTCAGATTCAGATCAGGAACAAAAGAATTTTTGATTTACTTAATTAATTTGATATTACTACATGCTCATTTTCCTCTAAAACAAAGTGTACGGAAAAATACAAACGCCCATAATTTCAGTTTAGGAATGACTCTTATGAAATACATTTTATGGTAGAATTTTTGTAATTGTGTGAGGGGTTCAAAAACTTTTAAGCGTCACGCTTAAAATTAGTTTCAGCTCCTGTTTGTAGCCGGGTGTGCAGACGAGGTGGATTAAGTTGGGTGGATTTTAACGGTAAATATGACACACGCAGATTCTTTCGTCAGCCTGACTTTTACGATTTCTCACAGGCCTGCATGCCCTATCTGTGACGCTGCTGCTCCTGGCTGTGTTGTGGCAGCGTGGCATTTTTCGGGCATCGATGATCAGCGACCAAGTCCCACAGCTGGTGACGGCTGGCACGGCCGTGTCCCTGCTACTCAGCATCGCTCTGTACATACGCTCCTTCAGGGCCCGCCCACAACAGCTGGTAAACTATGGAGATAAGGGTATGTGATCAAAGAAAGTCCACAAACCTTAGTTTTGTGTACATGACACCTGCACACACGTCTGGCCAGCCCCTCTTACAACCTCTACGATGGTGCTGTTGCCAGGTAACTTCCTGCAGGCGTTTGCTTTAGGAAGAGAGAGAGACCCATCCATCGGTGGGATTGATATGAAGCTGTTCGTCATGGTCAGAATCGGCTTCATCGGATGGGTAGGTGGCTTCGCCCACAGCACGGACCACACGGCTCTCAGCTTAGATATTTACATTCTGCAACAGCTGAACGGCACCCTGGAAACTCTTCTGCTTGACCACGTTCTTGCAAATGATTTTTCTCACCGACAAGGCCCTGGTGGACATCTGCTACCTGCTGACGGCGATTGAGGAGCGGAGCTGGCCTTCTCCCCCGCTGCTGCTTGTCGTGATCTTTCAGATGATTTACATTCTCGACTTCCTCGTCGATGAGGTGACGCCTCTTTTTCATTCATGGTCATTCTCCTCTTT
Source organism: Gnathonemus echidnorhynchus (assembly GCA_026776725.1). Classification (NCBI taxonomy): domain Eukaryota; kingdom Metazoa; phylum Chordata; class Actinopteri; order Osteoglossiformes; family Mormyridae; genus Gnathonemus; species Gnathonemus echidnorhynchus. The sequence goes on along the minus strand of JAODJU010000036.1, from coordinate 7,990,659 downwards.
TTTTGTATTCCCTGCCTTCTCTCTCTCCTTCATTACACACAAAATATATGAAGAAATGAACAAAGTCTAATGTCTCGATGATTTTTTTTTTATTACTCTAATAAACCCTCCAGGTTTCTCTTATCAGGGATGTCACATGTGTAGCTTTCATACGGGGTTAAACTAAAACCAACAAAATATTTGTCCGCCGTCCAGCTTCCATGTTTAATAAATATGAAGCAAACGGAAAGTATCAAATTCTCCATGTTTTTATTTCTGTACAGTGCCTTAATGTACAAAACAAAATTTTTAAACAAATGTTTTACATGCTCTTTATGTCAAGCAAGTATGGTAAGTTCACCATAGTTCTGTTTTTTGGGTTATGGCAGTTTAGAGGTGTACTGTGTCATAGTGGGCAGAGCGCTCATTAAATTAAACTTTAAACATTACATGACAATTCATTGAGGAATGTTTAAACATCTTTTCTTGCCTTTGAAGATGAGAACATGATGCACTGACAATTAAACATTTCATTAGCTCCATGTTTAAACTGTTGCCATGATATTTTATTTTGCCATTATTGTTTAGTCAATGCTTTTATCTAGACACTTTTTACCTAGATGAATTGTACACGTTCATGCAGCTGATTACTTTATTTGAGTATCTCAATGGCATTGCACGCCGCTGATTTTGGGATTCGAAGTTCATTTTCAAATTAATCATATTTTCTGTTCTTAATAGGAATCTGTTTTGCCTACGAAAGAATACACAGAGGATGGAATTGGATTTCTGATGATTCTGGGAGAATATATATGGATACCTTTTTATTCCAGTGTTCCTGGTTATTTTCTGCTGCATCGGCCTACTCACCTCAACCCCATCGCAGTGACACTGATCTGTCTGATGTTTGGTAGGAGTCCTTTCCAACAAGTCACTATCTTTTCCTATTCCTGATTAATCTTTTTTTTTCCTTCTGAAAATAAATGTCTTCTGTCCATTAGGCAATTATTTCAAGCAAATAAATGGGGCTCATTCTCAGCTAAATCAATCCCCCATTCTTCGTTGTCTTACAGCTATTGGCTTCATTGTGTATTACCTATCGAACGACCAGAAGGACCGATTCCGTAAAAATCCCAACGACCCTGCATTTGCTGGTATGTATTGTATGTCTGTCATCTTATCCAAACTCCTGTGAGAACATCCTCCGGGTCACGTAACACCTGCCTCCCTCACACAGACCTGGAGACCTTGTACAGCCCTTCAGGGAGAAAGCTGTTAGTGTCTGGCTGGTTTGGTTGGGTGCGCCACCCAAACTATTTGGGAGACATCCTGATGACCCTGGCCTGGTGTCTGCCCTGCGGTGAGACACTCTACTGATTTTTAGCGTCGATTCTTTGTCACCATTGCACCACGTAACACCACAACATGCTACAACGTGTATTACAGTTGAGGAAAAGCCTGCACTTTCTTCATTTTCATTCCAATGCATCATTCAGATACAGACACTCCTCGACTTACGCAAACATACCATTTATCAGCTACTTACATAAATGAAAATTGGTCAGATTCCCACACCATTCAAACAAAGCCTAGCCTAGCCTAGCTGACCATAACTAAACATAGTCATTTGTTGCAAACACAAGTATAAAAATATACATAAGTACTATAATTTTCTAGTAAATGTCGCACATCAGATAATGTAATAAGACCTAGGCCTAGTTAATGAAATTCATTTTTCATGCCTTACTGAAAATGCATGTGAGACTGACCTATCGTATGTTTCAGGTTTTGCTAGCGTTTTGCCGTACTTGCCAGCCCTGCAATGCACCAACCTGCTGCGGGGCCGGGCTGCCGAGATCGAGAAGGCGTGCAGCAGCAAACACGGCGCGGCCTGGCGGGAATACTGCCTCCGCGTGCCTTACAAGCTGGTGCCGTACGTCTACTGAGCGCCATCAGGAAATCAAGAAGCCCATTTTGCGTTTAAGGTTTTCTCCAAGCACCCTGCTAGATCTGTGGCATTACATAGTCAATAAAGTTTCCAAGTTTTTCAAAGAGTGGTGGTATGTTGTAACGATTTATGGGTACTGCACAGATTTTCTGTGTTCTGCCTGCTTTCGTGAATACTTCCTGCCACAAACCAAAAGCACACTCATGAAGATGAAATGATAATTATCTGGTGTAATTCACTGAGTATTTCTCTGCATACATGCCAGAGTCCTGCAATGGATGGTTGCTGTCTCATCTAAGTTGTCACCTGCCTTATGCCCTGCGCTTATGCCCCAGATTTGTGCAGTTTTTATTTCGTTCTGTTACAGAAAACCGATAACATGATAAATAGTTTCCAGAAGAAGCTTTTCTTTTCAGGGTTTTCTCAAACGTGCTTGGAGCACCACGTTTTGCTTCATATAAAAAAACATATGAAGCGTATGTAAGCCACCCTTTTTGTAACACTCGTCTGACTGGGAATATATTTGCATTTCAGTACTGTCAATATAAAGGCAACTTATAAAATGAAGTGTTTTTGTTATTCTTTTATGAAAGGACATAACTTATAGATTTCTAGCTGGGTTATAAAAATGAGTAGTAAGTTATGTTCTGGATTCAAATGTGTGTCATGTTTATAGCAATACTTAAGATTTTAAGCATAATGGTTTAAACTGAAATATTACCCAACAGAGCGAAAATTACATAACGCCAAGAATTCGGACGCTTTGTCCGAAGGACTAGAGGCGAAACAAACTGATGAGACATTTTCATAGAAATGACGTTCCAGAGAGGAATACCTTCTCAGGCGCCAAGATGGCACCTAAGAGCGCCCAGAAAAGCCGCTTACTTTCTGGCGATAGAAGAATTTCATCAGGTTCTGCAGCTGTTGTTTTTTTATTATGTGTTATGCTGACATCTTTGTTAGGTTGTGTTCCCCACACGTGCTTGTACCCAGGGTCCACGGGAAAGGCTATTTTAATCTTTACAGTTTCTCCAGGGCTATTTCTCGTGCTTAGTTACGAGTGGTTTAGGGCTGATGAATATTTATACAGCGGACGTACAGTCGTGCTGGAGAAACGTGGCACACTATGTCCTGTACTGCAAAAGATTGAAACTTAAGTTATAATGCACTTGTGAGATACATAAAACTAGAACAACATTTGTCTGGATGATCAACAGAAAAAAATATCAAGTTTCTTAATAAAAAATATAATAAAAACGTATTTTTCTTCAGTTAGGGGGGGTCCTCTCGTTCGAGGGTTGCCATTCTATGTAACATGTGATTTCTTTGATAGGAAACCCTCCGGTAATTGGGGCGTTTTGTGAGCATGCGCACTATGCACGCAGGCGCTGGCATTTGGGATGCGGCCATCCTAAACAATAACAATCTGTCCTGCAAGAAGAAACGTGTTCGAGGACTTCCAGCGAAACGCAAATGGAAACGGATAGGAAAAGGTAAAATATGCGGGTTATTACCGTAATATTCATATACTGTACGGTGCGACTATTTATTCAACATTATGTTGCGTAACAGTGGTGGTTATATTAGTACAGTGTTACTGTCTCATTCGTTACATGTTTGTGTCGGAGGACTGCAGAGTAGTGCCGATTGATCCCAAATTATGACCGAGTTTGCATTAGATTGTGTTGCTCGATGTGTAGAAAAAAGTTGTTTTTTTTTGTCAAAGATGCAAAATCGTTGGGGTTGTCGCAATTTCCGTAACGACGTTACAAATGTTACATTTTGCAGTTTTCAGTTGATAATAAACATAAAGTGTCAGAATCATGAGAATGTGGTTAATTATAGGCCGAATTATCGTTAGTTGCGTGGTAATTGTGTTTTTATTTAATTAGTTAAGTAATTGTGCATTTATTTATAAGTAGTACAAATTGTTCACCTACATGAAGTTATTTTCTCTAGCCACCAGTGAACCATATCTGAAATATGCCGCAGAATGCCAGCAGTTTTTTTCGGTGTAAAAACGAAAAATGAAATGGTTGTTTTTTCGGCTTGTGTCTAGACGTGATATGGTCTGGTTATACGTATATTGACTACAGCTATCGGTATTTGTATTAAAGATTTAATTAGGTAAATGAATGATTATAATGGCAGAACAGTCAGGCACGTGTTCGCTTATTTAATTACATTTTAAGTACCAATTTTTTTTCATGGTCGATCTGAGCAAATAGCAAAAATATGGAGATGTTGATCGTTGCAGGATGTTGTTCAACAGACAGTCCCTTTATGACAACGGTGGACAAACGCCAGTTTGTGTTGTTCTTGACGGGGGACAAACTGCACTTGTTTTTCTTTTTTGCCCGAAATATTCTGAATAACGTTCTAAAGCCTGAAACTGAGTGTATTACAATACGGTCGAGTCTTTTTAAATGGTTTATTTCATCAAAGGTATCCGTGCTGCCACATCCGTTTACTTTGCCTCAATGAGGTGTAACCCGGCGTTCTTTTTAATTGATATTATTCTACTATATATGGGCTGCTTCGGATTACTGGGCAGCAGAAATCTGTTGACCATTTGGCCGCGGATCCCTCGCCAGTCGCCACTCGGGGCCTGGCTGTCTGCAGCTTGAATAGTTTATCTTTCACAGTTGTGTGACGAACCTATTTATCCAGAGTGATTTGCATAGTTTCACACTTAACTGGATATTTATTAACTGAAAACTTGCATGCTGTCTTCGTTAGTGGCATACACCCCAGGGTTTGTACCTTTGACTACGAATCCGGTTATAGAACACAATACAGCTTCCTGTGTGCTAGTTATTCTGAGATACGGGGGCTCGGTACTGTGGAGAATATGCCCCGTTTTTATTTTTACCCACGTTGTTTTATATTTATTTCGTATTGTGGCTGTGTTTAGTGGGTTTTAAATATGGAACTTACTAAAATTGCTTTCGTGTAACAAATATTACTGCCTTGCTGAAAATAGAACGTGTGTTTGTTCTAGATGCATGGATATGTATAGGGCTTCGCTTGCTGCTGTAGGTACACTGTGTTCTCAACGAGGGGAGAACTGGAAGCCTGTTGCAGGCCGGGTTTTTTTTTTCGAAACCCTTGGTTCCTCAAACTTGTTATTGTTGCAAACGGCCATTGACGTCACAATCCGGGGGGGGGGGGAGGAGGGGCAACGACTCCAGCACAGACTGCTGGATCAGCTTCCAGCGCTGTTTTGGTGAGGAGCAAAAATGCACCCCCACCCCACCAACCAGCGCCCAGTGGACTACGAATACCTGAAATGCTTTGGGGCATTGTGTGTAATTACACTCCATGACCCACCTCCGTCAGTGGGCCAAGTCCTGCATGGTGCAGTAAGCTCTGTGGCTCGCTTCCAAGTGGGGAGTAGCCGAGATTAGTATGCTGTCGTCTGCCAGCAGTGCTTTTCTGCACGCCGCTTGTGGACAGAGTGTTCCCATTAAGTCATGTTCCTGTACCAGATGCCCTTAGTTTAAATTAGCAACTCCCTCAATGGTAACATAGCTATATCTCTGGAGAGCATTCAAAATATTAGTAAACAGTTGTTCTTAAAGCTTAGATTGGTGAAATAAAATAATTGTGAGTCCAGCTGGAGGCTTGAGTGTCGACTTGTTTTTTTTCTGCTCTCTGCCAGTGTCTTTGTGTAACTGTGCTCCCTGGCTGAAAAGGGGGTTGTTGGCTGCCTTTCCCATGCGTGATCTTTTCTCTCGTCCCTCTGGCCACTCTGAACCGCTACATCTGGATCTGTCTTTTTTTTTTTCCTACTTTTTAATTCTCACAACCACATGGTTTGAGTCATTTGGATTGTAGCCAAGTAAGAAGGGCTGGTATGTGTGTGCATGTGTCATAGGGTTATGGGTCACTGGCTTGGCCCGTACTTTTTGTATATGCATGGTTTCAAATTATATGTACCGTATCGCTTAACCTTTCAGTGTGTCATTCTCTGCGGAAGGCGAAGACGTTTCAGAACTCCGATGTAAAGTATAGGGTGCCATTTTCACCCTGAGATCTCTCCTAAGTTAAGAGGCTATAGGATTGTGAGTGTGCAGTGTGCAGTGTGCAGTGCCCCTTATCAGTTTTAAGTGTCGTTGCATAATTTACAAAACCATTTCTACACACTGCATTCTGGCATGAGTGACCAAAGATAAAGAAACATTAAGAATCCAGGGAGCAGTGCAGCCAGCATACTCTGGACTTTAGTTGCGGAGATCTTAGCGCTGTCCCNNNCCCCCCCCCCCCCCCCCCCCCAAAACTCCCCTGGCAAAGATAAGTGAGAAGAAATGGCAGACTTGTTGTCTTGCTTCCTGCAGCAGAGGTGAATGGGTGGGGGTGGGGGTGGGGGAGCTGTGAATTTCAGCTTTACAAAGACCTTGGGGTAGGGACCTGTTCGGACAAATTAGAAAAACTATTTGTGCATAAAAAAACACACAGACAATTACTGTTGTTCAACAAGTTTTGCAACCCAGATATTGCAGCTTTGTCGTCCCCCCCCCTCACCACAGTGCTGTTTTTACATGCATTTTTCAAAAAATTAGCTATAACTTCCTAGCACCTCCACACATTTTTCTGGTCAGTATATTGCTTTGGCTGCCTCACAATCAGCCCTGACTTTGGTAACTTTTATTGCACAGTCTCCCTTATCAGACGGTAGATATGGCAGGTCTAAATGTTCTCTGACTCTTATGCAACCCCACCCTGGCCTGGATGAATAGCCTTCCATTTGCACTGTCCTCTCAAAGCATGCTGAGGCAAAGCCTGCACTTCGAGTGCGTCCGGATTCTTCGGCGCGCCGTTTTCGCTAGCTCAGCATGTACTATTTAATGACCCGGTGACTTATTTGGTTGTGACTAAAGGTACTGACACTGAAAAGGGCTGAAAGAGCAGCCTGGGTTGGGAGTGGGGGGGTTCCTTCTGTAAAACGAGGGGAACGCTTTTGTCTCAAATTAGTTCCAGTGGGAGACGGGGAACGAGTTGGGAAAGAGGGGGATGGGAGGAGGATGAAGGGTGG
>JAODJU010000036.1:7949276-7983605 GCA_026776725.1 Gnathonemus echidnorhynchus | reverse complement strand
GATTATGGGGCGGAGGAAGGAGAACTGGCCTATATTTGCCGTCGGGAGAAATAAAAGCGGAAAGGACTAGCGATCTTTTTTCCCCTGCCGAAACGGAAACAAGACCAGTATAAGAATGAGGTGCTTGGCCTTCTCTCAGCGCTCCTTGTGAGTTTTCCTTGAAACAGATTTGCGGATGAGATGCGTGGAGTGTTTTGCAGTGATCGGGACTCAGTGAGGTGTAACTTTTGAAGCTTGTTCGAAATATCAGTTTCGGTCTTGAAATAATCGGGCTTTCAGTGCAGTTTTTGTGGCGGTTATTGTCATCGTAGGACCTGCTGGGGCAGGGTAATCATGTTGTGCCTTTGTCCCGCTGGCAGACCGAGCTTGGAGCTGAAAAAGGTGCGCTCTCGCGACGCGGCGCGCTCCCGACGCAGCCAAGAGACTGAGGTTTTTTATCAGCTGGCCCACGCACTTCCCCTCCCACGCCGTGTCGCTTCCCATCTGGACAAGGCTGCCATCATGAGGGTGACGCTCAGCTACCTGCGTCTTCACCACCTCCTGAGCTCAGGTGGGTGCCAACCAGTGCTTAAAGTACTCGGCACTCGCGAGTGCTGATGGAGTACTCGGCACTCGCGAGTGCTGATGGAGTGAGAGCTTACCAGCTCACTGGCTGCCTCCGCTTGCACAGCAGGCCTGGAGACAAGGGTGAAGAAGGAAGAGGATGAGGCGATGGAGGAAGAAGAGGAGAATGTGACCAACAGACTCTATCCCCGTGCCCTGGCCGGGTTCGTCATGGTGCTGACGGAAGAGGGAGACATGATCTTCCTGTCGGAGAGCGTCAGCAAGTACATTGGCATCGCGCAGGTATGAAATCATTGTGAGACAGGCTTTTTGTAGAACTTTCTTCTGAGGAGACTGCTAACCCTGTGGGATGTACCCTCATGCTGGTATAATCACAGCTGAGCTGAACCGTTTTAAAATGTTTTCTGACAGTGATAATAATAGTTATGACAGACACTGGTTACCAAAGCATGCTGTAAACATAAACTGAATATTCTTAAGAAAAACACAGTTATTCAGTTTTGAGGCTGTATGAAATAAAACTCCAAAATGCTTTAGTGATAGTGTTAATCCTGGGGTGAGTTTGGCAAAAGTTTTTTTTAGGGGCGGAGGGTGGGGGGTTAACCTGCATTATTATAGAAAAAGGAAAAAAATATTTGGAAATTAAACCCAGAATCTTGCAAAACTGGATGCGTCATTTCTATATAAAATGATAATGTTACACTACAATTGTTACCATAAGTTTTCTTTTAGTAGGATACTAAGAGAGACCCTGGAAGTGAGCTTTGAAGGGTTAACTAGAGATTGTAGGTTTTGAGCAATTTGGAATGGAGATCCGAGCAGTGGAAACACCTTAACCCTAATCTGTTTATATACACAACAGCTGTTTTTTCTGCAGTGAGTCTTTGCAAGAAACCCAAATACAGTATTTGTTGTTATAGCAGAAATGTACACAAAGTCTGGTACATTTTGTTCTTGCCTTACTGTTAAGCTTTATGTGAGCCAGCCACACAACTCCATCAGCCGCCAGGACGGCGGACATAAGCAAACAATTTTGTAAATGTGGCTCTTCTGAAAAGGCAGATGTGTGGAACAAAGGAGTGTGAGCAGAGAACGAATAGTAATTGACATGTTAGGAAATGCCCAAAAAAAATGCCAAAGAAAATCCAGGCATACTTAAGTATAAAAATATTGAACTTTTCCAAATTTTACAGCTGGAGCTACTGGGTCAAAGTCTGTATGACTTTGTCCATCCCTGTGACCAGGAGGAGCTCCGGGACATCCTGACCCCAAGGAGACCAGGTGAGGTGACACCTTTTATTATTTTTTTTTGCATGCAGAGTAAGCGGCACGATGGGACGTGTGAGACTGGATTAGTTTGACTGCTTTGCATAATAAGTGCGACAATCTCTCTCCTGTCCCAGGCCCATCCAAGAAGAATCAGTCAGAGAGGTGGACGAGACGCGACTTCTTCGTGAGGATGAAGAGCACTCTCGCTAGCAGGGGGAGGACCGTGAACCTCAAATCCGCCTCCTGGAAGGTTTGTGGCCCTTGGTTATTTCATCCACTCCCCTTCAGTCCAAAATACAGATGTTCAGAAGATGCACATAAATTCTGTGATAGTGGTATCAAAACTATTAACAAAGTCAATAACGTTACCTGTCTATCTCTCTGTCCTTTTAATAATAGAATTCACTCTTTCTATTTTGACATCGGTTTCTGCGTTGTGCCAATTAAATTTAAATGGTATTTTAAGTGAGGGAGCCACACTGACACTGTTCTTATTCATCGGGCGAAGGCAGTGCCTCGCTCAGAGTTTGCTGTGTGCCCTTTTGTTTTACTTGTGTAATTTTCAGTGGCCTGTCTGTTGACTTTAGACTCACTCGCCTAGTTAACTTGCCTCTTTCCCCTACTTGCTAAAGTTCAGCATAGGATTGAGAATCTGTGTAAACATGTCACTCATGAATGTTGAGTTGTTTCTCAATACAATAATCCTATTCAATATAATTATGAAATACACTTATGTCCCTCCATGTCCCCAGGTACTGCACTGTACAGGTCGCATGTTGACCTACCACACGGAAGAGAAGGTGGCGACCTCTGCTGGCAGCTTCCTGACACTGCTGTGTGAGCCAATCCCCCACCCCTCGAGTGTGGAGTTTCCGCTGGACTGCAGCACCTTCCTGACCCGCCACACCATGGATCTGCGTTTCACTCACTGTGAGGGCAGGTGAGACGAGACGTGACCAGTGGCTGCTTTTCACTCGCCTACAGAGAACCGGCTGTTTAAAAATAAAGGCAGGTTTGTCGTTAAGCTGAGAAGAGAACGGTACAGGCACAGTACCAAAACTGAAAGAACAGGATCCTACATATAGTTATAGTTTATAACAGGGGTGTCACACTCCAGTCCTGGGGGGCCGGAGCCCTGCACATTTTTGGGTTTCCCCTCATTTAACACACCTGATTCAACTTCTTGCACCTCCTTATACTAATTAGCACACAGCTCCTGAGCTGAATCATTTGTGGTGGAACAGGGAAAGAACTAAGCTACACAGGGCTCCAGCCCCCCAGGACTGGAGTTTGACACCCCTGCTTTATAATAGTTTCTAAGTCTTTCTCATTTACAGTATAAAAATTAGACCTAATGTGCAAGACTTAGTGAAATTAATATTCTTCTCACGTACTTCTGTTAGCTGGATCAAGCATATTGTTTAATAGTGCGTGTTTTTTTTTTTTTGCCAGTGCGCATGGTTAACGAGATATTTTTGGATCTGGGGCACGTACACACACATGACTTCTGGAGATCACGTGTAACTGGCCGTTGGGGTGACTGTGTGCACTGAGCCCTGTGTAATTTGTAACCAAAATGACCTTTCTGTGGAGAACTTTGAATATACTGTTACTGCAGCAGTCCTTGGCAGTCTGCCCCGTGCTTTTCCTGCCGTGCGGTTTGGCACACGGGTACAGGTTACGGCGGCGTCTGGGTGTGCGCGCGCTTGCTGACCGCGAGCTGTATGTTGTGGATGAGAGCTTTACGGTTGTAGGTGTGTGGTGAAGCTCGGTGCTTCGTTGCTGGCTGTTTGCCTGGAATGTGAGGGGAGGAGTTTGAGAGGAAAGAGAACATTCTGTCTGATCCGCCTAACCCCGAAGGGAGGGAGCTGCCAGACGGGCCTCACGTTCGGGATCTGGATAACGAGATTACTCTCTCTCAGTGGCGATAGACGTTAAGCAGCATTACATGGAACGCGGCGTTCCTTCTGTTCATGTAAATGTTCTGTTAGGATGCATGCAAATGTGTTTGAAGTGCATCAAGCTTGGGAAAGATTTTATGTCGTATGCAATGGGAACAGTGGAAACCAGGGCTCTGGCTGTTACGTGCAGTTTGTTGTTTACACGGTTTGGGAAACGTTCTCTTGCGTGACTTTGAGGCATCAGTGGGGGGGGGGCTTACATTTTTAACTCGAAGGCCAAACAAGAGTGTTCATTCTCAGGCTTCTGTTGTTGTTCTTGGCTGTTTTCCCCTTTTTCTTTGGATTCTTTGGTTTAGAGAAACGTAGCTTTATATGGCTCCTTGACCTCTCACGTTCTCTGCGTTTGTTCTGTTCTCAGGGTGACTGAGCTTGTGGGATACCAGCCCGACGATCTCATCGGCCGATCGGCCTACGAGTTTCATCACGCCTTGGACTCTGATCACGTGACCAAGAGCTTGCATATCCGTGAGTGTGACCTATGACGTGAGATTACTGCATGCAAGGGGAAACCCGAACCCCGAACGCTAGAGGTCAGAAGCCATTGTACTATTATATACCACACATAATGAAATTAGATCCAGCACACACATGCAATATTTACAACAAAAACAACACGGTAATGGTATAAAACATGCATATGTTTCATTGGGACACTGTGAAATTCTTAACAACAACAGGTAATCACTGCCTGTTTTCAGTCTGGTTGCTCTGTTTGCATTATATCTTAGAGTAATATCCTTCAACTGCTTGGCTGCATCCAGTGGAGAAATCAGCTTCTGGAGTACATAACCTTGGACCTTTTCCTAGAGGCGTGCTAATCGGGGACTGTGCTGTCTACAGCAGGAGCAGACAAGCATGATGTGTCATTGCGTGATGTCATTGCGGGTGACGTGGTTGGCCTTCATCTGTCGCCCACAGTGCTCTCAAAAGGCCAGGTGTGTACCAGTCACTACCGCTTCCTGGCTAAGAGTGGGGGCTTCGTTTGGGCTGAGACCCAAGCCACCGTCATCTACAACAGCAAGACCTCCCAGCCCGAGGCTGTCGTCTGTCTCAACTTCATTCTCAGGTACTGCTTCAGAAAATTGCTCCTTCCTTTCTGCCAAGCCCATCTGCTCCATTCCTGTCCCATTCCTGCTCGGCTCATTTTCTATTCTGCTGGCTCGTGTTAATTTTTTCCAGAAGATTTTAAGACATGTGCCGGTAACCTCATGCTGTGGTTACCTGTCTCTTCCAGCGGGATCGAGGAGGCAGATATGGTCTTGTCCGTGGAGCAAGGCCCATGCCTCGTAAAATCCAAACCGGAGTCGGACACACAGGAAATGTTAGTCGCAGAGGCCTGTAATGACATACACGAAAAGAAGAAAGTGTTCCAGTCGCCATCGCCAGCAGACGATGCTGTTGATGTGAAAGGTGAGAGACATCCCCACATGTACCTGAAATCTGATCTTAGTGCTTTGCTTTAGTGTGTCTAACACTGTTTTGGTACCTTGTGTTTTTTTTTTTTTGTTTTTGTTTTTTTTTGCAGTGCTTGTGGAAGTAAAAGACTTGTCGTTCTGCCAGCCTTCCTGTCCAAACACTGTTCCAGAGTTCCCCCGTGACCTGTGCACCCCTGAGCTCCGCATGCTCCTCTCTCCCATCTTCGACCAGCCAGAAGCCACTACCTCACCAGCCACGGTGAGAGAACTTGCGTAGATCCTCATCTCTGCTCATTCCGACCCAACTTCCACTCATTTCTCATTTCTTCTGCGTCACCCCTACTATCAGTCTCACTCACCTGACATTTCTTTGCGGACGTTTCAGAGTTCCTCCGATGAATCACTGATGGACAAAGACACGGTGGAGAAGTTCTTCACTGTTAGATCAGAGGACAGTACCGAGCAGGACAGCCAGTTTGAGGTACCCCTCACTGATACAGCAGTTCCTGGCAGTGCTTGACCACTATGGTCTCCTAACTACAAACAATGTGTAACTACTCAATGCTAGATGCTAACGGTTTGTCATTCCATAATCTTCAAGGACATGGAGGGCATGGATCTCGACATGTTGGCGCCGTACATCTCTATGGACGACGATTTCCAGCTCACCTTCCTGACCCAGCTCCCAGACACCAACCTCAGCTCATCAGAATCTCCAGTCCTGGTGACGAGAAAGCGGTAAGTCTGACCCAGAAGTCTCCGTGGTTCGCTTCAGGTCCTTCCATTTAGCACTTCGTGGGTTATTGTTCGGGATTATATAGATATGGTTATCATAGCAAATTCACTTGCAAGCAAGAAAAAGTGAAAATTGATCATTTGAATCACATATAACCCTTGAAGCCACACATTTTCCAAGACTTGCAACTATAAGATAGTAAGCGGAGCATATTATTGCTTGGCACGAAAAAGCAGTTGGTTTTTGACCTTTGGACTGCAGTCTATAATATCACACGGCTGGCGTGTGGCTCAGTGATGGGAAGGTGACCCATTGAGGTCCAGCCCTAGCAGAACAGCCACGTCAGTGGGCCTTATGACAAATAGGCCCTTAACCTCCAACACCCACTGAGTAGCTGTGTCCTCGCTGTGACTCCCAAGCGTCTCTGTGACTCATGGGGAGCAAGATGGGATAAAGTGAAAAAAGAATTTCCCCAAAGGGATTAATGAAGTATCACTATTCACCATTATATTATACTATTCTAATCTGTGCCTTGTAAACTTGTAGCAAAATTCATGCCTGTGGGATAAATATTCTGACACAGGATGCCCGTGACAGCTTCTAAAGTTAGTTTAGTAGTATGAGAGCTGCAAAATTAATTTTTATGGAACCCGGGCCACGTGAGTCTGTCTTGGAAATCCAAGACTGTTGTTTTGTATCAAATGTATGACTGCTTGTTCCCTAGCTGTTTCCATTTCTGTCACAGTAGCTAATTACTAAAATTACCATTCATTACAGGAGAAGAACAGTAGATCTGAACAAAATGTACTACTAAGCTAATGCTTTAAATATCTACTTCTTCCCTTGAGATTAAATAACTATGACCGTTAGGTAGATTGATACCTTCGCATACCACTAGAGGGCACCCCACGTATATTAGTGCTACGTATGCTGTGGTGAGAGAACCAGAGGTCTAAAGTGATTGAAATAAATTTAACAGAAACTTCAAATATGCTGGTAGATGTGTACAAGGAGTTAATTTAATAGCCATGTTTTAAAAGTAACTGTTGCAAAGGTAGGCTGCAAGGCTGAACTGAATGCCGTACCGTAAATCCTTCTGCCGCTTTGTGTGTAGCCAGCTGGTTCAGTCTTACAAATGCCGGTATTTTTGGACTTCCTCAGCCTTCCTCTTACCTCACATCCCCTACTCATATTTTTCATTCTGATCAGATCAGATAGAAAGTGTGTTACCCTCAAATGAGGTCTCCGCACCTGTGATGAAAATTAAGTCACAATAGCCGCATCTGCAGTACATGTGAACCAGCCTTTGGATAACCAGACCTGATTAGACCAGACCAGATCAAACCAGACCAGGGCAGTGATGAAGAGCTGTCGAAGTGCAAAGTGTACTTCCCTGACAACGGCATTAATCGCCGGTCAGTCACTGTCAGACACAGACACTGGGTTACTAGTCTGTTATAGTCGATTACAGGTGGCATCAAGCTTAGTGTATATAGCTAATCGGATACAAGTTCTTTTTCCACTAAAAATCAATTCTTGGAAATGTTATGGAGTGTGAAACACTCATGTTTTACTTATGCTTTTCAGAGATATTATAAGACATTAATTTCACTTTATTTTGAATTTAAGTTGCTGGTTTTCAAAATAATAATATGTACTTTGAATGTGTTTAGAATGATTAGAATGACTATAGAACGATAACACTGGTATACTATTCCCAGGTATTCCTGGACATAAAGTTCCTTTTTTCTTAAACAGAACACTAATTGTTTCACAAAATGCATAGTTTTGTGGATAGTGTAAAGACTTTCGCTTCAGATGTTGAGCATTACAAACGCCGAATGTTTTTAGATGTAGGTTTTAAATAAGGTGAAGTGCAATGAGCTACGGATGTTTGACTTGCTATGTTATGTGTATGAGAGCGTTTCTAAATAGTGCCTGTCTCTCTACGCTGGGCAGGGTTCTGGAAGAGGATGGAGACGCGTCCCCGCAGGACATCATGCAGGACAAGAGGCAAAAGCACGTGGCATCTGAGGAGGAGCTTCTGGTGACCAGCATGAGGGAATGGGTGAGTGTCGGCTCTCGGTTTTAATAAGGCAGAGTTTCCCAACCCCCTCAGGGACCCCAAGATGGTCCATGTTTTTGCTCCCTGCCAGGCAGTCCACATTTTTGCTTCCTCTCTGTTCCTAGTAGGGAACTGGGAGGTACCAAAAATGTGGACTGTCTGGGGGGGGGGGTCCACCGAGGACTGGGTCAAGGCATGAAACCTTTACACAAATACTTGTCTGGCGTTCTTATCACTGCTGGAACTGGTGTGGAGTTTCTGACATCACTGTGGTTGGTACAGGGCTGCATACAGAATCATGAGGCTCCTGAAGAGAGGGCCCCCCCCCACTATCGCAACAAGCTCCTCACCGACAGGGATCCCGTCCTTGGGGGAGCCCCGGGGCCCTGCGACCCTCAAGGTAAAGAAATCGCTTGTATTGATGATGTCGCCTGGTTTCCATGAGTTACACGGCTCAGTGTCGGGATGGAGAGTTGGGTGTTGAACATTGAGTCGTGTTTCTAGAGCTTAATCTTGGTGTCTTTGATTCCTACAGTATTATTGAGTGCCCTTTTGACCCGCCCGCCTGATCCCATTGGCCAGAAGAAAGGGTGTGTCCCAGCCTTGACCTGAACAAGTGGACGCCTGTACTTCAGCAACTAGGATTTGGCTGCAAGATGTTGTGGGTTTTTTTTTTTTTTTTTTTCCTTTTCCTTTTTTCATTCAATGGTCAGCCAGCCTCCCATACTGGATGTAAAACCCTACAGACCTTCAGCACTCTGACAGGAAATCGCTCCAGTAAGGCACTTAGTGAGCCTCTGTCCACATCCTACCACATCTCTCCCACCGTAAGCCGAGATCAGTGCCGTCTGAGCTAAGGAGGGACACTGCCTCATGTTTGGAGGCGGGGGATGGGATAGACTGGCCCTCGTCCTTCCAGCAGGCCCTGGACCAGTTCTCAAATCCAGTGCAGTATGGTGGATCCGAGTGCCATTTCATTCACTCTGTCTTGGCACCAAGTATCATTGTTCGTTAGATATCAGGATCATTCGAAAAGCATAGACCGTCGAGTACTTAGGTTTAGACACATTTGTCTTCATTTTGTAATTTCCTAAAGCCCAGCATTTTCCAGTTCAGGAGCAAGAAATGATACAGTAATAATGGTCTTCTGTTCTAGTCACAAGCATGTTCCCAATGCCTATGAAATGATTTTTTTTAAACATCCTCAGAAAGATATTTGATAGATGTCAATAGACAAATGTTAAAACTATTTACTGCAAACCATCTACACTGGCACATGTTATGACAGTTTCAGAAACATGTTTATTAAAAAGCAGTGAATGTTAGTGATTTTCTTTTGGTTGTATTGTTTAGGAGGCCATATGTATGCGATTTCCTTTTAGGTGAGCTGATCAGCCTGTTGATGAGCGCTCAGGAAATCTTTGGGAGATGAAAAAGAATAGTGGATGTGCTAGAATGCACCATTTTATGAAATCCAGAGATACGGTAAAGCTGTTGTCTAGGTGAGAAGTTTCTTATGAATTGGTTTATAGCAAACAATATATATGGGAGAATGAAAGTATGTTTAGTTTGCGGATTAAAATTTTTCCGGGGTGGTCTTAAATTGAACCAGAGCATTTATTCTTTCCAAGTTTTTAAAACAAACGAAAGTGTCGGGTGTTAATGTATTATTTAGTTGACTGAGTATTGTAAAAGTCTCAACTATAAGCTTAAGTGATATTCCAGCATACATAGACGTTACCAGGACTCGAGATGGAAATCACTGTATGGACCCAAATGCAATCAAATGGGCTGAATTTTAAGCGGGTCGACAGCTTCAAATTTAACAGCAGTTCATGAAATTTATATTGCAAAATGTTTTGTATACACTGCAGTAAGCCAGTAGGGGCTCAAATTTAAAATGAGACCTAAATATTTCCTGAGCTGAATGTTGGAAAACACTAGATAGTGTTGGGCATATCCAAGCTAACATATTTAGGTTTAACTGAAACCGTAAACCTTGTTTCGGTCATCTGACTTTAGGGTCGTTGTTATAGCATAATTTCATATTGCACATTAGAAAACGAATACAATGAGCAAACAAATGGAAATCGTATGTTTCAATGGAAAATGAAAGCGATACAGTTGTTTGTTTTTTGTTTTGCAGGAGTGTGGAAGTTGTTTATATTGATTTTTCAGCAGTTGGCACTGCATTTCATTGTGTTTAAAAAAACAAAGAGGTATTTTTTAATACGGTTTTGTTACTTGTTACTTGAAATGCTTTCATGCTAGAGTATCTCTGTATCGGTTCTTGTGGTTAGAGGAAGGAGCTTGGAACAGGGATAGTAGTAACCAGTTATTGTGAAATGAAAATATCTTCACATTGTAAGCTATTGTGTAAGCAATTTCACTTGATTTCAGATCAACTTATGCAAATCATAACCACGCACAGTTAGACAATGCTTGGTCAATGTTAAGATTTATTTTCTGACTTTGTATACATTAATACTAATAAAGACATTTTTACATATTTCAGTGTGATGCAGTATTTGTAGATCTGTGCGCTATTACTGCCACCTAATGGCTAAGAGGAGAAATTTAAGTTGTATTTAAAAAAAAAACTTCGTGTGAACTGTTTGTACGTCTAGTCCATATCGCTGATTTGTGGCAGATCTTTCTCCATTTTTTATCCAACAATATTTGTAGTCAAATTGAGCACTTTAATTTGCAACAAGGTTTTTAACAGTTAAAAGACGGCAACATCTTTATAATGTGTGTCAGTGTGATTTTGAAAGGATTTTTCCTCTATAAATAGGATATTTAGTCAAGTCCTACTTCAGTGCACTCTGTATGTACATCGTTCTGTGTTCCAGAAGTGGAACTGAAATGTGTTTTGAAAGCTTTCATTAGTGTATAGTAAAACCGACCATTTACCCCGATCGGCCATAGCATTAATACCGCTGACAGGTGCAGTGAATAACATCGATTGTATGGTTGCAGTGGCACCTGTCAGGGGTGGTGTTGTATGTCAGGCAAATGGACAGTCAGTTCTGGAAGTTCATGTGTCGGAAGCGGGAAACACAGGCAAGTGTAAGGATCTGAGCAACTTCGATAAAGGTCAAATCTCCAAAATGGTAGGTTTTGTGTGGTGTTGCCAGTATGCAGTGGTTAGTGCCAAGGAAAGCCAAGATGGCACCAGATTGTACTATGGTAAGAAAGCAAGCCATCAGAGGCAGCCTGATGCTCTGGGCAACTTTGTTCTGGGAAACTTTGGGTCCTGACATTCATATGGATGTTACTTTGACACCTACCACCTACCTAAACATAGCTGCAGACCAAGTACCCCCCTCCACAGCAGCGATATTTGTTCAGCAATGGTTTGTGGAAAATGAAAATGAGTTCATGGGGTTGACTTGGCCTCAGTTCTCCAGATTTCATTCTGATGAAGCATCTGTGGGACGTGCTGGACAAACAAGTCCGACCCATAGAGGACCCACCTTAGAAACTGCAGGATTTCAATGATCTGCTGCTAATGTCTTAGTGCCAGATACCACAACACACCTTCAGAGGTCTTGGGGAGTCCACGCCTCGACGGGTTTTGGTGGCAGGTGGGGGACCTACACAACATTAAGCAAGTGCTTTAATGTTACGACTGATCGGTGTGTTTGACCATCTTAACTGCATTAATGTTACTGGTCAGATTGTTTTTTTTTCCCCACATCGTCCACACTGGAACCACTGGAGGGTGCATTGTCACATTACTCGCAACTGGGAGAACAATTTACCCGACTGCATGTATTTGACTATGTGAGGAATCCTCTGAACGTGGGAAGAACATGCAAAGTCACTGCAATGATGTAACTGTACCACTGCGCCACCTCGTCACTTTTCGTGATTTCAGTGATTCTCTTCTACATTACTATATATATTGCTATTTTGAGCACACCTGTTTATGAAATAACACATTCCTCTAAAGGTATTTACATTTTTTAAATGTTTTCTTCCATTTAACCAGCAGCTGGTCTTCAGTTTTACGGTTACAAATACTGCCTTCACTCCAATAATATTATTTCAAATAGTCTTACCAAAAAAAAAACATTTGTCTGACACTGTAAGGCCGTTTATAATAAAAACCTAAAACAAAATATCACAATAACACATAAAAACATTTATACATTTTTATTAAATGTAATATTGTAGCAGAGTACACAATGTTAATGTTACTTGAAGAATATATTATTTTTATTTTTTTTAAAAAAAGTCCATTCATTCACTTCGACAACACATGGCATTTGGCGCCTAGGTAATCATTACACACAGTCAGGTTAAAATGCATAGGAAGAAAAACCGAGAGGCTATAGAGGAAATTGGCAAAGGTGATAACATCTTCAAAGTCACTGTGCATTCATGTACTGTGAAACCTCTCACTTTCCATTTCTGGCTGGAGACAAACAGGGGTGAAGGAGCAGGAAGCGTTGGGTTGGGTACAGTGGTAAAGTTGAGAGGTTCGGTGGAACAACATCACATAGATTCTATCTGGTCTACACAAAGTCCCATCTCCATAAGAGGTACGACATTTCCGTCCTGCTACCACCTTGTTCCATCTCTCTCACTGCTGGTGCCACATTCAGAGAAATACCACCAACACTTGGATTCCTTCCAAACATATATGAACATCATACTTCCATCTATAAGTGATGCACCAACAGCAATGCTGGATATCACAGTAAGTACTACATCCTCTAACTGGCCAAAAGAACGCCCAGTTTGGGTCCCATCACTGACAGGATAGCAATGTTCAAATTCCCAGCGTCTGCTGGAAATACACAGCAATGTTGCCATGAATATATTATTACTTGATCACTTTTGTGATCATGTGGTTTAGCCACTCCAAATCATATGTTTCTCAACCCATAGGAAAGATTTAAGCCACTTGTTTTTAGTGATATACAGCCACTCAAAAGCCACCATCATAAAACAGATGATTAAAATGTATCCTATGCAAACAACGTCACCATCTTGGCAGTTATAATCAATAGGTTGAACAGTTCTTTGTTCAGCAATATCCAAACAATTATCAAAAAATCGTGGCATTAGCTGTCCTTGTCTTGAGAAAGTGCAATTTGTAGTGTTCGTCCATCCCCTACAGTCTGATCCCCTGAGGATCTTGACTGTACTTCCTCATATGGTGGTGGCGGGAGCTCTGTGCTCTGATTGGACAGCTGAGAAGACCCATTTATCTCCACCTGAACTTGAGGCAAAAGTGGGCTGTGCCCATTAGTCTCCTGGGCCAATAAGAGCTGGGTCGGTCCATGAGTGGGGGTGAGTCGCTGGCCCCAACTCCCATACACCGCCTCCTCGTATGTCGGAAGAGAAACCGGCAGCCCATCCACCATCAGGTCCGTCTGCTCAGGGGTATGCCTACAAGAAATACACAAGGCACGATCTCAAGATGGAGCTCTCAATTCAAGCAAAATATTGATATTTTTGGTTTAAAATCCAGCAATATCCATCCAAGGTCATGGAAGCAAAGGGCAGAGTCGACACACCCCGACTGGAATGCCAGTCCATTTCATGTTGTGTGTGTGTGTGGTTTTGGTAATAATACACTGTGGGGACCAAATGTCCCCACAATATGATTAAACCTGTTATTTTGACCTTCTGGGGACATTTTCTCAGTCTCCACAGGTGGAAACTGACTTTTATAAAAATCTGTGAGTGCAATCGAAAAACTAAAAATGCCAAAAGACGTGTATTTTGTTTGCTTACTTAGGGTTAGGGTTAGGGCTGGGTAGGGGGTAAGGCTGTCATTGCTGGGATTAGGGTTATGCCCATAGAAATGAATGGAGAGTCCCCACAAAGATAGACATCTAGCGTGTGTGTGTGTGTGTGTGTGTGAATACACACACATATTCACCTAAACTTCATGTTTTCCAACTCTCAGAGGAAAATAGTACCACACAGAAAACCCCCAACCTTTGCAGCTATGCACGGTGCAAAATCTCTTACCTGGTTGACTGACAGGGGTAGAGCCGGGATTTAATCACCATGCAGGCTGTGGTAGTGAGCAGGAAGATCGAAACACCAACCGCTGTTGTGGCAACACTTGGGAGAGACTGGACTTCTCTATCATCTGTGTAAACGTGCCCCGCTGTGTAAAACAAACACATACACAACAGCAATTAATAATAATAATTATCAGTAGCGGCTAAAATAGAAATAATGTCATTTACCCATAGTGATATATAGAGTACAGTTTGAGGGTGTAAGCCCCAGACCAGTTTCTAGACAGTCCGGGTTTATCGGAATGAAAGTTCAATATTTTTCTGAGACATTTTCCCCAGTTTTAATTGCGTAGAGGAAAATGGTTAGTTTCTACCAAGCTGACTTCCTGTTCTCACAGTGGATTTCCTGTCTTATTGTGGTTTATAGTGATGGGGGGGGGGGGGGGTTATAATTACTGGTGTCACAATAGTATCACCCAGTTGAATATTTAATTTAATTTCAAGATCTCTAATTTTTTAATGTGCCAGTGCATACTATATATTGTGACATAAAATGACACAAAGTGTATACCGTCATTCAAGAAAATGACAAAAAGTCACTGCGATGATGTAGCAACAAGCATATTACAATATAGATGGGAACGGGCTGTTCATACAAAAAGCTACAAAGTATTTTGAAAGACAGGAAAATGCACGTATTGCCTGTTTTACTTGTTCCCTGACCCTTTGAGGACTGAATCATCCATTCACGAAAGTGACATCTGTAATCAGAAAAGCTATTTTCCTCATTTCATTCTATTGTTTACAAAGTATAAATTATTATCCTGAGAAAAAAAAAAAGCTATTTGCATATAAACTTGAAAATCTCAGTCTGTTGTGCTAAATTGCTTGCTGTATCTAAAAATAAGTGCAAAATTAGTAATCAATCAGTTTGGAAAATCCCACACGAAGCACCCAGAACAGAAGACTTTTTTTTCTTACTTGTGCGAAGAATGCAGGTTGGGATGGGGGGGTCCCATGTTCCTTTGCGACAGCGGGAATAACGACGTCCAGGAATAAAATAGCCCGACTCGCAGATGTAGTGGATGGTGCTCTGGTGGGGGAAGCCTTGGCAGGGAGATGATTCACAGCGGAAGGAGACACGTTCCGGCATTATGGGGTGGCTGCAGTTCTTGCCTAGGAAACAATCAGAGATAGATTATGAACACAGTCAGACCAGTTCTGTCTGGTTTTTGCCAGATAATGCTACATTGAATTCAACTTTTCAGCTAAAGGGGATGAATGAACAGGTTAGGGTTAACCAAACCCTAACAGCAAATGGCAAAGTGGGTAAGGTTCTTTGCACCAATACAAATACACTTGTAAAACTAAAATGAGTGGATAAAGTTTCTGCTAAAAACAAAAAAACATTATTGTACTTCAGGTGTTATTTGTGAGGTTATTGACTAGTTTCTGGATACAGCAACAAGTTGCTAGTGTTGGTGATGGAGCCAACAGCGAATTGAGCATCAAAATTAAACGTCACTGTAACTTGTCATGTGCAGCAGGGTCAGTGAGAAAAGACATTAAGAGGAAAAAAAGTAGTAATGGTGGATTCTGGCTATTGGCTAGACCATTTGACCCCAGGGGTTCATGGTAGATAATTCAAGCCGTGCAGCAGCACTTGTGGGGAAATTACCTGCGACAAAATCCAGCAAGACGACCACGACGAGGACGACACAGCCTATGGCTGAATGTGCACATTTCTGTAGAGCTGATCCACACGCAGACATCAATACGCACGTCTGGCTGGCAAAGGAAATAAAAGAGAGATTCAGGGCACAGCAACATTCACTTGTTCTAGTAAATGAATCAAGCAAGGAGTGATATTCATGCAGCTCTAATGTTCAGTACAATATCACAAATTGACTTTACTCCCCAAGAATGCCACAGGAATCACTTTTTAAAATTATTATTATTTCAATTTTTGTATGTTTATACATTCAAATTAAGTTCATTCAGCACAAATATATGTGTGAAAATTGATCTGCTCTCACACCAACTTGTAGTGGTTCAATATAGGGAGTTAAAGAGTAGAGACTCAACTCAAAATGTAACTTAGAGCTACACCTGACCCGTTTTGTTTTTCCATATGAATTCTGTGTAAGGGTCACTGCTTGAGAGCCACTGTCTATCTGCCTGACAGCTGTAGCAGCTCTAACCACAAAGCTACACCACAACATCCTTTGCAAGAATTATGTTTTTTTTTTTTTTGCACTCTCTGGGCCAGTGCAAGATCGAAAACCTTGCACGAATGTCAAATGAGTCACACTGTTTCTGATGTGGTTTTGGTTTCCAGCAGCACCAGTCAGGGGTGCTGATTCTCAGGGTGACAGGCCTAATTTTTACCAGTCCGATATATAATACATCAATGACAGCTTGATCAGCGTGATTCTGAAATATGATCATTCATACAATTTCAAACTATTTCAACCTCTTATCCAATATGGGGCAGTGGGAACATATGACGATTCCCTGTTAAAATGCATAAACATTATGCTGCAACTAAACATATTGTGCCTGATATGATGTGAAAGGTTTTACCCAAGTTAAATTAACTCTTTACTACATCAAACCTACAGCTTTGTAAAGGACATTGCTGATTTGAATGCGCTAATTGGAAAGGTTAGTCGAGGAATACAAGTGGTACTACAGGTAGCAAGAAATGCAGATAACAGGCAGGCTCGCGCTTATATAGTTTTGCAGAATTGCAGCCGTGCGAAACAGCTGAGCGCGAGCCAGTTAGCCGACTAATCCTTAAAGGTCACGTCGCAAACCGTCGACCTTTCGTTTGACATGTATGTGTTGATATGATTTTAAAAGCATGTTTTCGCTATCAGGAGTGTTGCTCCGTAGATTACACGAAAAATCAGTGATCAGCAAATCTTACTTTCCGCGACAGGAGTAAACAATCAAAAAGTGCAGGACAGTAACTATTTTCTAAAAATTAAAAAAGGAAAAGAAAATATAAGTGACAGCAGCTGCAATGTCAATAAAACGGCAAACATTTTAAATTTAACGTCAGTACGGCATCCCCTCGGGTTTATGCAGATTATACAACAAACATGTTTCATAAATACCATCGAACATGGCGTTTGATATATTCATTACTAAACATCTAATTTTGCTAAGGAAGAGGTCGAGCATAGAAACTTAAAATAGATGTAACCTTAGCAAACTCAATTCTTTGTATAAATATTAAACGATTCATATACGAAAGAACAGTATCGCCATCTTTACCTTTTTTGCGTTACGAATGTCAGATATTAAACTGGCAGTCCTGGTACTTGTGAATATTCCCTGTGAATGAAGGTTTATAGCCGCATATGATGGGTGGGTTTCATGCCCGCCGCCTCCGGAGCCGCTGCTCGGGCGCAGCTTAATGAAGCGCGAGCGGCGAGACTCCGCCCTTAGCACGCGCCCGCGTTTCGCAGAAAGGTTCCACCCCGTTACTCTGCACTCCGCCGTGCATTTTAATGAGATTGCATGCATACATACATACAAACAGACTGACGTGATATTGGCTATTTGACGTGCGTTAATTGAAATTGCGATTTGCAATTTGGATTTCAGAACAATAAACATTATATGACATAAAGGCGTGGGTAAAGACCGCAGTTATATGCATTTGTTTTGAATGTTTTGTTCTTATTCTCAACAAGCTCAGCAAACAGGAAATGAAACTTTCTACTTGTGCACCAAATGAGTAAACTACTTTTTTGCAACAGTAGATTTAACCAGCTGACAGACTTTCTGGATACTAGGTTATCACTGATCATCAGCTGTTTGCATGAATATAGTTTAGTAAGGTAGTAGTAATACAGTACTTAAATTACTGTAACTATCACACAAAAGCAGCGATATATACTTTTCATTGTATACAGCATCGCTGATAACAGAATTGATTACGAATGATTCGCTTCACGTTTGATTTTCATGTCTTCGTTGCGTTTGTTTCAAATAGTTTTCCCATGAGCATAATTAACCAAGGTGAATAATGCAATAATAGCAGAAGGGCTGGGGACGGCAGCTTCCACGGCCTTTGCAGGGTTGCTAATTACTTCGGCGTGAGATTTTCAGTTCGAGACACCATAAGCCTGTCCACGCATTTACATGTACGTAAGTTTTATTACCTCGTAAATAGTCTGTAGGGTTTTCAATCTGCCCCAACGCTTTTGCTAATTTTAGGTTTGGAATGATATAGATTTACCATAAGATTTCTTGGGTGAGCGTGAGAATTGGCGACCCTGCGTTTGACTCAATAGGAAGGAATTGGATCAGCCTTCCGAAATGCAAGTCAACCATGTCAAAACTGCTTATTCCAAACTCTTGTAACATCCTGAAGTTACAGAACCTGAAGGGATTACAAAAGGTTACGCTTTTGGTAATCTGTTACGTCGGAAAAACGCATTTTCCTAGCAGATAAACTCTTTGTTAAGTATGTACTCGTAAATGTTTCAAAAGTAGTCTACTGAACGACTTACGGTTCGATGGTTGGGTAATCAGTGGCTTACTGTCTTAGCTACTGTTAATGTAGCCTAACTCTTAGAAAGTGCTACCATCATTTATCCTAGATACATGAAAAGTTATTTTGAATGGGTTGATCTCATTATCCGCAGTGTGGCAGATCTAGGTTTACGCTTAGGCTTGAAGTTACGACATTAATAGATGATTGAGTTTTACTAGCGAAATTAACACGGTGGGCGTACAAGGCTGCTGGAAAGTTTGCTTTTGGGGTGCACATCGTGACATCCACCCTAGTTTATACGCCACTGTAATGCCTGAATACCACTGACATCTAAAACTTCAGATACGTTTCGTAAAATCAGTGACTTTCAATGGAATATAGTTGCTACGATTGATATGGGAAATATATTTTGAAAAGATGTTTTGCTATACCTGAAATATTATTTATGCTTAGGCATTGTCCTGCAGTAGTTCGTGTTACCTTAATACTGGCGACTTTCAAAATACAATGCGTTGAATAATCACTTCTATTAAAAAGGCACATAAACGGAAATAAAGTGGTTAGCCACAAGAAAGGAAAAAGCTGAAGTGGACACAGACACCTCACCTTTGCAAACATGCATTTGAAAAAACATCAGCTTGCAGGTGTTGTTCTCTTTTTATCAAATTAATGTATGAACAGTGACCTTTTGGTGAAAGCATTGCATCATCCATTCAAAAATCCTCAATACCCTTAATAAGTGACAGAGCACACCAAAGTAATGCACAAATACAGCAGTGGGAACAAAAAGGACTGATAAATCCGTGTTCTACACATTAAAAAAAAAAACCAAAAAACAAGCCAGTATGTACTGTGGTCATCAGTTACAAAAATCTGGTCTTTATGCATATTTTGATCATTAAGCCACTCATGATAAAGTCCTTGAGTTCTGTTCAGCATAAAGAAAACTAAAGGCATTAGGCTAAGCACTTGCAGCCAAAACCTTTTGACATTATGTAAATTTAAAACCATGTTTTGAATTATTGTTGTGAATTCTGAAACTCAATGTTGAATAGATGACCGTTATACAAACTGCAACAATAAAAAACATCTTGAGTAATATTGTGGAGGGGTAATAATTTTAGTACTTATAACAAGTATATTAAATATGTCAACATAAGGCAGGAACATAACTTCACATTTAACGTTGATATTCTAGATTTTGGTCGACATTCCTATACTTCCTCAAACACACTTATTCAAACCACACAAAGAATGCTTCTCTTTTTTAAAAATGGCATTTTCTTGTCCTAAAACACAGCTTTCTATTTCCATTCAGAAATTCTGAACAGGGCCGCTTGTAGCCACACACACGCTTCTTTCTAACTCACCTGTGTCCTTAACAGAACTTGCACTGGGTGTTTAAAAGGCTTCACTCTTGAGACAACGCTGAGCTGAAGTCTAAACAATGTCAAACATGAAGGTGACAGAAAAATGTCTGCATATGACCAAGAGGCTATGCTGGGTTCAAGGTAGTGTACCATCACTGAGGAAGTAAAAGCCTGCTTACTCACTAGCTATGCCACCCCTTAGGTTTTTTTTTTTTGTTTGTTTCTGTACTTCCAGATCAAGAAACTAGCAACTAATCTAGCATATTATATTGGCAGAAATATGGGAAGTGTCCCGCTATATGTGTGTGTGTGTCTGCCCTCACACTGCAGGAGGAAGTCAGCAAATCATGAAAAGGGAAGGAATCCGCAGACAGACCATTCCCACTCTCACATCCTCACTTAGTCACAACAAAAGAAAGATTCCAGTCGCCTTCGAATAAAACTACCAATTTTAATTTTCCATTTAATCAGACACTACACTCATTCTACAAACTTAACCAAATTCCATAAGACTCCTTTTGAAGCATAAATAGAACATTAAAATGGGATAAACAGCTGAGAAATTGTGAACATCCAGTAACAAAAATCTGAAAGCTGGTACAAACACACAATTGTATACATATATACGCATACAATGACTTGTCTTTCAATAAAGCTATTAGGAATAGACCATTTCTAAGTTAAAACTACTTTTTCTCCTAATTCGCTCCGCCCTTCAGTCACCATTGTGTGGCCAACTGATCGATATCTGTGCTGATACACGGTGCCTTATCAGTGCTGGTGCAAAGCTACAGATCACATACAGCTTAGCCTGCAAGGACACATTCAAAAGAATTAACTTCATGAGAGCTGGCCATGCATCTTTATACAGCCGCTCTCTTCTGTGTTCTCTGAATGCATGCAGAAAAGGGCTTTGTTCTCAGCTGTTAGGCAAGCCGTTGCTGGCTCAGACTCAGCCTACTTGCTATATTTACATAAACACGCGTTTGGACATATGGGTCCTCCAGTTGAGAATGTATCCCATGTTGTAGTTCAGGCCACTGCTACCAACAGCTCAAACACGCCCACTTCTGCTCTCATGTGCACGTTAATCTTTTAATAAGCCCTTGCATGGATACTCCATGGCTCAGTTATATATTCATGTAGACTGATTTCTCCACCCCTAGAAATATCCTAAAAAGCCAGCTGGCCAGCTACAGCTCAGGCCTATAGTGTTGTTCCAGCACAATTATGGTCATTCTTCTTACAGTCCATGCTTACAGGATCATGGCATCGTATTAGGCTTAAATACCTACAGTGCTACAGTGAGGAAAATTGCTGTTTTTTTTTCTTAAAAAAAGGCATTTAAAATAAATTCATCCCAAACCCATACTTATAAAAATTGACAAAGAATTTTCATCCTTTGCAAAAGCATCGGATTTCTTATGTTGGTAAAGAAAGGGAAAGCAGCCTGTATCACTATACACAGTGCCTCAATCAGCTCACTGTATCCACAGAGTGGGAAAAATATTTCAATATATTTATATTTATACAAAAGTAAAAATTAAACAATTCCAGTGTCTATCTTTGCTTAGTGTTCATAACAGAAAGCTAGAATGTATTCTCTTAAAAAAAAAAAGGTTCATAGTGTCATGAGAATAGTGTGGTCCATCCTTCAGTAGTACTTCTTACTCTTAATTTTTTGTTGTGCACAAATGGAAGAAGGCTTAGGTCCCTCCAAGCTGACCAGTAGTGTGCCGAGATCGTGAGATTTCCTAACTTGGCTTGAGATGCGTAACGATTCTATGATCACGTACATGGCCAAGCAAAGTTCTAGATGATTTTGAAATCTTTAGCCCTGTGCAATCAGGCTCGGGTGAGACCTGTCAGATTACAGCGAGCGAGTGCTTATGACCACGGCGTCTGGCCGTGGAGAGTCTCGCGGCACTCCGCAAAGCTTTACAGCTGTACAAGCGGATCAACGGGTCGTCCAGTTCCCTGCTATGGTCCCGAGTGTGGCAGGAATGAAAATAAAACAAGGGGGAGCAAAAGCATTTAAAGGCAATAGTGTTCTAGAGTACTCATTTTGAGAATAAGCTGACATTCAGCCATCTTAAGTATTTCCATACTTTAAAATGCTTGACCGTAAGAGGAAAGAACATTAGTTTCATCCCAAATGCAGTACGTCTCACTGTGGGGCCCAGTGTTAGTCTGTAAAGTCCTGGGCTTCCCTAACGAAACGTTCCCAAGGAAGAGTGAGGCCAGAGGCCTCTGAAGCTGCTTCATCTCATGCGGTTCTGCCTCATGAGGGGCACGATGCAGGAGGGAGGCCCCGCCTTGCTGAGGAAGGGATGCTTCAGTAGCTCGTTGGCTGGAGCTCTCTGGTCAGGGTCACGCACCAGCATTCGATCCAGGAAGCCCTTGAGAAGAGGAGAAACCTAGAGAGGGCAAGGAGAAGTTAGGGAAGGATGCAACAGCATTTACAATCTGCTCAACAGATCGGGGGGTCAATCGATGGCAGAATGCAGAAAAACACAATTTGAGATTACATAGTGGTCGTTGGTAAAAGACAGCACTTTAAGTGTAAAACAAGCACATGGGGGTTTTACTTACACAAAAATGTTCTGAGGGCAGAGGGAAAAATGATTTGAGGTTCAGAGAGATAACCAATCAGATTGTAGAGGAGGGGGGTCCAAGCAACTAGAGGCAGGACCAACCAATCAGATATCTTGGTCCCGCCTCCTCTAGTAGCTTGGAACCACCTCCTCTACAATGCGACTGGTTCAGGGAGAGAACCAATCATTTTTTTGTGTACGTAATACTCCCATGAGCCTAAAATAATTAAAGCCAAAATGGCAATAAATGGAAACAGTGCCATGCCTTGTGAAGGTTTTTGAGCTTGGGTGGCAGGTTGTCACGAATCATCTTCATTGCTTTGAGAGGAGGTTCATTGAAGTAAGGGGGTTCTCCATCAACCATCTCTATCACCATCACGCCCAAAGACCAGATGTCAACCTGGGCCAAAGCCAAAAAGTTAGAGGAAGCCATTCTTAGGAATGGATCAATACACAAGCGTTTCAGAACAAACCGCTGCCTAAATACCTTTTTCTAACTTTGTACGTCAAAACATTTGCTTGTTTAAGGATTTTTTTTTGTCATTGTCACATTTTTCAAATTATGAAAGTGTAAGGGTATGTTCACACTAGGGATGCCAAAAAACAAAATGAAAAGCACAAAGCATTGTGCTGCGTTTTTTTCGCATGCATTTTTCTGCATCTTGCGTCTGTCTACGTTCTTGTGCGTCTTTATGTGTTTTAATGTTGCATTATATTGTAACCATTTCTATGAATGTACATGATTGTCCCTAGTGTGTCTGGGGAAAAACAGGGAGTAAAAAAATGCATGCAAACACTTGTGTTTGTATCCGTTTTACATTGTCAATGGGAGTGTGCAGTGTAGCAGCACTGCGTTTTCAAAATGCACTGCAATGCAGCACACTAGTGGGAACAACATACATTGTCGTCTTTGCAATGTATGGCGTTCTAGCGAATCACAGAACGCGCACGTTGATGAAAAACGCAACAAACGTGGGAACGAGCCCTAACTTAAGGCTACTTTCTAGCTGATCAGCACAAGCTCAGGCTACGAGTCCGATAACAAACCTCGGGTCCGTATGGCAGTCTGGAGATGAGCTCTGGGGCCATCCAGTAGGGAGTCCCCACAAGGGATTTGCGACGCTGGACCTCTTTGTTCACCTGGGCGCAGAAGCCAAAGTCTGAAAGCTTGACCTAATGAGAAAAAGTGTTTTGTTAAAAAGCGGAGGTAACAATTTACACCATTTACACCATAGGGCCCCTAACAGTTCTAATTTAACCATAAACCCAATTTTCTGCAATCTGTTTTTTTTCCGGAAGTTGCATAGTTCTCTTAAGGAGTTGCACAGCAGGAGCAGATAACTAATTATAGGCTTAAACAAACATGTAATCAGGCAGCTAATTGATTAACCAATGAGCTAACAATCATCCCATAAACTAAGTGCACTGGATCCCACAAAAGTCTGTATTTCTGCATTTGGTAGCTTGCAAAGCGCCGTCTGTCCTTGCTTAAATGTCTCTTACAAGGCCGAAAGTGAAACTTAGAGCATAGGTTTCATGAGATGGACAGTAGTTTTTTTGTTTCATTTAATAGCAATACTGCCTGCCTGATCTGCAAGTTGAAAGAATCATTCTTGAGTGCAGTCTTTGCCAAGTATGAGGAAGAGAAGAGGGAGTGACAAGTCTGTCCATAGAGCAGAAATGTTTTTTTACAGCCAGCAAAGGGGGAATATCTCATGGCAGTTGAGACCTAGCTATGTGGAAAGCGAGTTTATCGCGGACACAGAGAAGCCGCCAGCTTCTGAAAGACTACAGGGCGCTAATATTCTCAAAGCTCGACCATCGTAGCAGAAGAATTGTCACATTTCTGGCAGCGAGCAGAGCCAGCACTGGTCAAGACGTACTTAAATAAAATTAAAAATTCGTAATTGCAAACAGCCCTCCTAACAGCTCACCTGGTAACTTGAGCAGGAGATCCCTGCATTAGTTATTTGCATTCTAGCTGCTTTGTTTATATAGTGCTTTAGATTTTAATGCATCAAAACATGTCTGAAGTCTGAGTAGCTGTTTTTTTTTTTTTTTTTTAACAGTGCTGCTGCCAGGTCACCATATATAATGCACAAACGGGGGGGGGGAGGAGTGAAGCAAAACGAGAAGTTAAGACTGCTGCTTCGCATGCTGGTGTGGCTGAAATCCGAAGAAGAGCAGGGGGTAAAAGCAGAAGCGACGTCTCGAATGGGTAGCAGAAGTGAGACGTGCAGCCAGGTCACTGACGGGAAGCGCCTAAGGGTGGCTGCACTTTCCCCGCAAGCCCACCCTCCCGACACGCCCAGGTCCGTCCGTGCCGCAACGCCGCACCGTGTCGACCTACTTCTTCACATGTACTAGTTGACAAACCAGACTTTTCATGACACGGAAGACTGGTCACGCACAGCTGAAGCTGCCACCAGAATTCACACGCAGCTATTTCATCCTGCTTTGTCATTCGGGGTTGGCCTGAGTTATTGTGTCATTCGCACAGGAAGGCAACTGTATCACTTTGTACTTTCATTTCATAGCCTTTTGTTGACATCAATTCTGCCGACATCATGACATCATCTACTGTCAAGTTTTTTTTGTTTTTTTTAACTTCACCACACTAGTAATGCAGTTCAGATCCAGTTTAGAGTTTGCACTGCCCTGTCTTGTTTTTGGATCCCTTTTTGCAAATTATGTTTCTACAGTATGTAGTATGTGATGTATATTGCCTAGTCAGGGTGTACCTGTTAGTATGGAAATGTATGTATGTAAAATGTAATTTAGAGAATGTGTTAGTGTAGCACTGTGGGCCTCAGGGTTAGATGTATGCTTAGGGACTGACAAAGATCTCTTGTATGCTGAATACCCTTGGATATTCTCAACACAAAATTTAATTACACTTTTGACCAACAGATCATACCCAGCAAAAGTAATATTTTCTTTTCCCACAGACCAAAAATTTTTGCTGCACTAAAACAATGGGCTGGAATCGCCTGATTAATAAGACTTGCTACAAACTGTAGTCAGTACTTCAGTGAGCTCACTGAATACTCTCATCCACACATTTAAATTCCGCTACTTTGTCATTTCTATCCTACGGATGAACTTCAATTGATTTGAGCGGCAGGAAATTTTACTGGAACAATCCCAGTACACTGATCTAACTGGAGTTAGTGGTTATGAGAACTAACATTCTGCAGATAATGTGCTCAGACAATCTAAAATAGGTTTCCTTAAGTCAACCGTTTGATCCAAAGGGATGAGAACCTCGGGGGGGGGGGGGGGGGGGTGTCAACCTACCCTGCCGTCGTGTGTAAGCAGAATAGAGTCACTCTTGATGTCTCGGTGTATGACCCCTTGAGTGTGCAAAACAGACAACGCCTTCAGGACAGACAGGCAGACCGTGGCAATCTGCTCCTCATTCATCCTGAAACAGAAGACAGCAAGTTCATGTAAACATTTTACACAGGAAGCAGAAAGATATCCATTTTGGTGACTCATGTTTTAAGTTACTCATACATGTGTTCCTCTGTGGTGTTCTAGCTGAAAGGGGATGTAAGCAAGCAAACACTAATATATGATCTTTTATTCAAATCAGTTCAATCACCATGAGTGTTTCTCCGAAAGCATACATCTCAGTATGTTCCAGATCACAATGCTGGAATGCAGTCAGTGACTAAATACTGCCCTCTTATGGCAAAAATTATCATAAAAAAGAACTGTTCTCCCAGCAGGATCCAAGACACTTTATACTAGCACTTGGTCTTATTATAAAACAAAGAAAATACTGACCTAGTATGGGTGACAATGTCAGTCAGAGCCCCACCCTCCAGGAACTCCATGACAACCCACAGCTCGTCCCCGACCAAGTAACTGTTGTACATCTCCACTACATTTTCATGGTGATAATCCCGCATGATCACAACCTGTCAGGCATAAAGAAAAGAATTATTTACAATAAAGCTGCCAAAACACAAAAGACATGCAGTTACTCCATTAAAACAATAATAATAATTAACTTATTGCTTTCAGTTTCATATGGAGTTACACGTGAAGTTCAACCTAGAAGCTTTGAGTCTCCCATGACACTGAGCATAAAGATCACAGTTCCTGATGCGTGTGTCACATTCCCATCGCACAAGTGGCCAGGAAATACAAAAGTTTCCCGTCAAGACTCCCCAGAAACATAGAACCAGGAACGAGGTTCCTGAACTTTGGTAGGAAAGCACCTTTTGTAGTCATGGTGCAATATGAGGGGAAGAAAAAAAAATAATTATATATTATATTTATTTATTTTATTATTTTTTTTCAGTCAGCTCTGCAACATAAAGACTGGATATTTCCAGGCCAGTGCTATCCGTAATCTGATAGACCTCGGCCTAATGCTAAAATGAACATTTTAATGATAATACTTCAATATCAAGCCGAGTCTTTCTGAGTGCTGTGAGCAGAAACGGCAGGCCTCTGGGGCAGGTGGCCTATCGCTGAGCGCTGACCTCATTAAAGAGCAGCTCCCGACGCTGCTGCTTCCTGAGGTCCATCTTCTTGACGGCCACCAGCTTGCCGGTGCTCTTGATGGTGGCGATGCAGACGATACCTGTGGAGCCCTCCCCGATTTTGATGTAGTGGTCCAGGTATGTACGGGGGTCGCCAGGGTCCACGACCATCTGCAGGGCGGCGCGGAACTGCTCGTGGGAAACGCGCTGGGGCTCGCGTTGGGGCGACCGTGCCTGGGGAGGGGGCCCAGAGGGTGCGGGACCAGGTGGGCGAGGTACTGGGGCGTGAGGGGCCGGCGGGTCAGGGCCCAGTGAAGGGTGGGAGGAGTGATGTGCACTGGAAGGAGTGTCCCCTCGGGAATGACCTGGGGAAGGCCTGCCCTCTCCAGCAGCGACCCACACAGGCCCACTGGAAGGCCCGTTCTGGGGCAGGACCTCATGGGGTCGCCCGGGCTTCAGCTCCTGTGAGGACAGAGCAGAAACCAGAAGCTGTCATCAAGAGTGACGACCCGAGGCGCACTATACTGTCTATTTTCTTTTTTCAGAATCAGAAATCAATGCATTAGCCAGGAACAACCGCATGTAGTAGGAATTTGTTCTGGCAGTATTGGTGCTTACATTGACAGATAACTTAGAGGAACAACGTTAATCAAATAAAAGAATAAAGGAATAAACAAGCTGTACGATATACTAACAATAAGGACATTAAAGGGAACAGAGGTATATTTAATAGTGAAATATAAAAGTACGAAAATATATAATGTCCAGTAGATGAAAAGCATGTACTCCAGAGTGAGTGGAGGAGTGAGAGGCAGGGACTGCTAGTTGGGAAAACCAGCTACAAAAATAACCATAACAATAGCTACATTACAAAAACAAACAAAACAATTCCCCCTAAAGGTGCTGGACAGAATGGGGATCCTCTTGACAACCAAATGCAAATCTAAGGATCATTTGTATTATGCACACATAACTGTCATCTATCAAGAAAAAAAAAATAGTAAACATTTATTCTGTATAATTTTTGTACTTTTCCCCCTTCCAATAATTCCCTGCTGGAAATTTTTGTTTAAGGGTCTTTCTGACAAATTGGTTGCGAAAAAAAACAATTTTGAATAAGACTATTTACAAAAAGTAAGTAAGTAATCCAGATGTCAGTTATGTACAGACCAGCAAAGATATTCTCTGTTGCTACTGTCTGACACTGACTCTTCAGTTCATGTTTGGTCTTCAGTGTTTGATATTTGTCCTGCTTTTTAAAAGTGCATCTCAATCATTTCACAACTTTTATCATTTTAAAAATTGTTCTATTGGACATAGCTGCAAGTAAGTCAGCTACTCCTTAAGGTTCTATAATGGATGAATAAAAACTATGATTGATTCTGGTTGATTTGTAAAACTACAACAATGATCGACACCTGACCGGTTAGTGTCTGAATAGTCGTTAGTACAACTAGCAATCAGCAAGAAAAAAAAATAAACAAAACAAACAAAACTTTAAACTGCTAAGTTTGCCTCCATAGGAAAGCTAAAGGCATTTCCACATATCTGGATCTCACAAGTAGGGAATGTTAATTACTTTTTATGTCTCCCCAAAAAGTCATTTAGTAAAATAACGATAAAAATTCTCAAGAACGTTTACTTTCAAACAGAGAATTTAAATCATGGAAAAACCTTGTGACTTGAGTCAAAAAGTTACCAAGATGTTACCCACACATTTCCTTCAGACTCATGCATGCTTCAAATTTGACAACGTACACTGGATAACTGGACACAAGTCTTCTAGTATATTGGCTGGGAAATACTAATGAAAGCAGTCCTGCAGTTTTATACTACAATTCTGGTGATGGGGGATTTTAAGTCAAGAGCCTAAACTGAATTCGAGAACTGTATGGGCATGAAATTAAAGCCTGTTCCTGAGACCTTGGGACCAAACCAGACCCAGCACGAATAGTACTAGCAAATCTGAACAAACTTTGCCCAAAATTAAACATAAAAAACGGACCGGCACCCATCCCAAAAGCTGATACTCAGGGTCCATGGGCTCGGGTTAGATCACAGACCTCTACACTGAGTCCATCCTGAATCACTGACTGACTGAGTTGGGTCCACCAAATCACAGGGTAGAACGACACACCAGAACATCATCAAGACTACTCACATCATTACTGGTTGTGATCTGCCCTGACTTTCCCAAATTCAGGGGGGAAAGGATCACTGTCAACCCCTCTCTCCCTGCCCATCGCATCTCTCAGTCTCTCCCTGCTCCCTAAAAACTTCAAGACACAAATGCACCTGCTTTTCCTGAGCAGTGGCTCTCCTGAACAATCAACAGCACACACCCACCAATACAAATGCACATGATTACCACGGTTGGTATCCAGCGCCGTGCATTTATTCATGCATTTTATGTTGGTTGGGAGTTGCCTGTTGACTGTGAGATGTTTTTATGTTCTCCATTCCCTGCTTGTTTATGTCACTGTGAACATCATGCCAAGTCAAACCCCTTTTAAGTGTGAACTCCTTCTGATTCAGCTTACAAAGCCAAAGGATATTCTTGTATTCCTGACTTCATCCATTCCAGCATATGCTTATGATTAGGTTGATAACGGATCATAAGGTACCACAAAAATAAAACACAAAAACGGATTAGAAACAGCTGGGGACAGAACATTTCGTGCCCTGGGGGCTGTACTGATGAATACCTGGTGGCTGGGGCTGCGGGGGGAGTCACTCTCGGTGCGGGGGTAGGTATTGAAAGGGCGGCCAGTCTGCTGTGCAGTCTTCATCACCCCGTCCGTAACGGGCAGGTTTGGAGTACGGATATTGGGCCCTGACAGGGGTCTCTTGTCTCGAGGGGACTGAGGGCTGGTGTTTGGGTCTGTGTAGCTGGATTTGGGCCGCTTGTCTGAGGATCCCTCTCTCCTTGGCATGGCTTCTGGATAGTTGCGGTGCTCTCTGTCCTTGTGTGGGGGCGGTGGAGGGGGAGCTGACCCTGGGGTCTCCCTGTCTCTGTGGCGGCCCGGCTCCTGCCCCCGGGGTTGCTGCTGGGGCCGAGCATCACCGCGGTGCGTGGGGGTCGATCTCTGGGAATGCCGGGAATCCCCAGCTGCGGGTTCCTGTGCTGGTCGCTCCCTATGGGAAGAGCAAAGCAGAACTGACACAGGAACCCATACGCTCCCCCAGCCAGACCGAATGGTTCCACCCTACGATTCCCTGCTAACACACACGAGGATGTTAAATATTTACTTTCCTGCATCAAAATCGAGTTCAGCCAGCTACATTCCGAACACGGCATTCACACCTTTCCCTGCTGTCTCCGCGGTGATCTGAGTGGCCCCCGGGCCTGTGGAGATGCTCCCCATTCTCCTGGCTTCCCCCGCCGGAGGAGCCTGAGCCGCGGCGAGGCTGGGTGGGTGGGCTGCCACGGCGCAGGGAATTGGAGCGCGTCACCGACATCGTGTCGAACTCGTCCAGTAGCCATGTGAGCGAGCCGTCCACCCCGATTTTACTGCCTCTGACGATGGTCTAGAAGACACGGGTAGACACACTGTGGTTCACACTGTGGATAGCTGCAATGATAGTTTTGTTACAACTTCTTATAACTACGCACTTGTATTTGTTATCACAAATACCACATATATGGAAAAACGTGAGCCATCATTTCGAATTCCCTCCCACTGAACAGTAGGATATTTCCAAAGATAGAAAAAGTATGAATCCAGACCAAGATGTTGTTCCAACAGTTGACTACTCTGTGAATGTCACTCGTTATACTCAACTGGTTGGTTGAAACAACATCTTGGTCGGGATTTCAGTTACATAGAATGATGTACTGCCTTGACTGGGTCAAAAATCGCAAGCAGCATGAAGTATCGGTAAGGTCAAGAAACCTCACACACAAGGAACTGAGGTGCCATCGAAACCCCATTCAGTGGAAACAATACTAGGTAGATTTTAAACGATACCCACAATGCACCTGGGAAGCTGCCCTTTCATAATGCATGCTTTAATGGACTGGAGCAGGGCCAGGGACTGAAGCCAAAAGTGGAGGACAGAAAATGAAGCAAAAATATCTATATTGCTAAGAATGGAACATAGAACAACTAAAAGAAATGTTAATCACGATGTGTGGTTAATTGACATGAAGCAATGCATATTTTGTTCGTAAGGGAAATGCATATTTTATCTTCTGCTTTGTGCTTTGGCTGATATTTAACACCCCTCGTGAGTTTGTCATCATCATCAAAACCAGCATCTCACAGCACCAGCAATTTAATGAAAATAATAGAAATTTAAAACCCCAGATCATGCCAACTCTATAAAATACAGAATGTTTTTTGAATGCAACAAATTGCAGAACAAACCTGGATTGCAAAAGATCCTCATGCCTGACAAACACTGACCACTGTGTGGCACAAGTCTTAGTGGGAAAACTGCAAAGCACAGTGCTACATGCTACCCTGGTAAGAAACTCTACTTCTATCATTTACACATTTGGAAAGGGGGATCTGAAGACTGAGAAATTACATAAACACACATCATATACAAGCTTTTATTTATTTCTCTCTGCTGCATTTAAATGTTTCAACCAAGTTTGTTTACCATCTCTCTCTCCAATAACCTTAACTGACAATACAGAGTGAAATAAAGTACAGTTATACTGGTCTATGTCTGCCTAGAAAATGGAAGGATATAAGAGAATACAACTGGAGAAAAGAGGATTAAACTGCACAATGGGGGGGGGCTGTACAATTATCAGCCAACAACTGCCTGGTTTAACCTAACGGGATCCAGTTAAGCAGTCGGTGCAAAGGGGCTTTAACTCTCGGACTCAGCCCCATGACAATGTGCAGATACGTGTAACCAATTCCACGTGATGACACACCAGCCGTATCACTAATGAGCAAAATAAATACAACAACATGTCTGATGGAAGAACTTCAGTTAAAACCAAAGCATAGTGGAGAGCAAACTGTGCTCCACCAAACTAAACTATCGAGAGGAGATATGAAGTCAGGCTCATGAAAACACTAGTAAGGTAGATATCTAAAAACTAAACATAGGAACGGGGACCGTGACGTCGTCACCGGCAGCTGCACACTGCCACGAAAAAATGTGCAGCAAACGCTAGCAGAGCGAGAAAATGTCAACTGATAAACCTTGTGCAGTGAAAATAACAGAACCTTTTACCCGGTATCAGTCAGGCACAGCTGTAATGGTGGTACGCGGACAGCACTATACTTCCTGAGGTGGTACTTGGTATAAAAAGTTTGTGAACTGCCGCTTTAGAGGTTTCAGAGTGACATTTTAAAATCATAATTAACCCTCTGATCCACTGCTTTTTAGTCGGTGGAAAACAATGATCAGCAGGACTATGACCAACCCCACCTACCCCCCAGGGTAACGAGTCTTAAACGCCGGCTGAAAAGCAGATTGTCTGTATATTGTTTTGTTCAGGCTCTTTATTTATTTATTTTAAGGGCCCCACTTGGTGTTGTGGTGGGGGAGGGGAGTATCAATATTATTGTTCTTCCCAATATTTTAAAGTTAAAATATCACATATTTTTTAGACAGTGCACAGCCCTAATTGGTATCAGTGAGTACCAGAGAGCCAGCATTGGTACTCGTTCTAGATCTGAAAAACATAGTGAAATCGGTGCATCCCTAGAATTTTCATTTAAAGAACTCTTCCCAACCAGAAGTGTACCATAGAGAAACAGGACCATTTGTTGCTACCTAATGTAGCAGTCAGACATGGGCTATAAATACCCCAAAAGCGTCAGAGCAAAGCTGTCCTTCATTTGCCGCCTCACCTTGCGCGGCTCCACATTGGTGATGACCGTGGCATCGATGAACGGCTTGGGCCGCTTGGCCGTGTCCTCGATCAGGCTCTGCCATTGGCGTGGCAGCCCCACGAACTTCTGCTCCTGCTCGTCGAAGTCCGTGTGCACCCGGTGCTCGAAATTGGAGGGCGCCGAGATCTGGATGCGCTGCTTCTTCTTCTTAGTGAACATCGCGGCTGCCGGGCATCAGACCTGCCAAGAAAAGGGACAGGCTGTCAGGATGAGTATATAGCTAAACATAATATTCACTCCAATTTATTTTTATATAATGCCTTTTCACAACAGTGTCGCCCCAAGGCGCGTTACACGGGTGTGTTCTGATACATTCCTGCATTATTTAAACAGAATAATTCAAAAACAGGGAAAAGGGAACACAAAGAAATGAAGAAAAAAAAATGACAAAAGAGGAGAAGGATCCGAAAACTCGCAACCCAAACCCCCCCGGGCATGTTAACATTGTAGAAAAAGAAAAAGAGTAGGCAGACTCACTAAAAGCGAGGTGTAAACTGTGGTCAAGGTCAAAGCTAAAGTCCATCCATGAGTCAGTTCTACCTGCCAGCCTGTGTGGGGAGGCAGACTGAAGGATTCACCCACAATGTTACATGATGCTAATATTAAACTACTGAATATTTTCGGTTTCATATATTACTGGGGTGTACCTGCTTGTTGTACCCCCAAAGAGGCCCTTAACCTGCTCTGTTTCAGTAAAGGCCAAAGAATCAAATACTAACTTGCAACACAATAAAGTCTTCAGTCTGCTTTAGCCAAAAAGCTAACTTTATAAATTTTGTGGGAAAAAAGCATTTAAAATGTAATTCTAAAAATGTAAAAACCAGAAAAGAACAGCTGACTGGCAGTAACTGAACTGGGTTCACTGGGTTCCAGCTCTGCGTCTGGGTTGGTTGCTGGCGGCCGATAACGGCAAGGCCAGGAGGACGGCCAGGGATTGGAGGTCAGGGGCAGCATGCGTGGGAGCTTGTCGCTTCCACATTCACAACAAACGCAGATCTGCCCTAACTGACCTCTCATAAAATTAAAAAAAGAGAGAAAAGGCGCCTTTCATTTCTCAGAAGCAGTGTTTTAGTGCAGAATTACGCCGCGTTTGCCAATAGGAAGCATGGCTTGCATCTGATTGATTGACATGTCAGCACCATGACATATGTACTGCACAACCAAAAATTTAGACAAAAAGGAGACACCTGTGTGAATGCAGATATGCACTGCTTATAATCCGATAAGCAATACATTATCCAAGAATTTAAAAGGACCCTTGAAGGTGAATCACCAACAGACCCTGACCTACACCACTATAGTATTCAACCTAATGTGTGCTTTCAGGTTGGATAAATGGGGTTTAGTAAACATTCAAAATTATGAGTGACCTTTGAAATATGTTAAGGGGAGAGTTAAAAAAAAAATATATGAAACTAGATGCTGTCAGAACAATATATTCCCCAGATGGCTGCATTAAGCCCCCCAATCTAAACCCTACTCCTCCCACACCCACAATCGCTACAATCTTTAT
>JAODJU010000036.1:7903370-7942277 GCA_026776725.1 Gnathonemus echidnorhynchus | reverse complement strand
GTTATTTGGATTTTTACAACATTATTGTTGAAATACACAGTCCTGAAAAAGGGACGTTTCTTTTTTTGCTGAGTTTAGCTTGAGCTTTGATAAGCTTATTTCTTGACCAAATATTGCACTGTATACACAACTGTAATGTATTGAGACATGTTAAATACAGAGCAAACTGTGGGACCTGGGACCAATGAGGGGCTGCAAGTAAAACCATCACTCCTTATCGCAGCAGTCTGTTATTTACTTAGTCACAAACTGTTTATGAAGGCAGCCCCGGGTAGCCCTCAGATCCACAGATGGTCAAGAGACCTGAAAGCAATTATAGTAACTAATTAAGTTCCAGTGTCCAATTTTCCAGTGTTCCTTAGGGCAGCCTCGCAGGTATTGAGACGTGGTGCAATATATAAACAAAAGAAAAGACGGCTGCAGATGACAGGCACTTCCATAAAGAGATCTGATTAGTATGGAAATTATCCATTGGCTGCAAGGGGGTATCACTGGATGCAGCGCTTGATATGGTGACATGTGTCTATATATCTAGTCAACATTAACATACCATCAAGAGGCAACTCTTGGCTGTCTGTGATTTGGCCCTTAATGCATCTGTATGTCTAAGAAACCGGATTTTTTTTAAATCCTGAAATTAAAAATGCTACAATGCAAAGTGGTTCACACATATGTGTAACCCATCAGACAGCTTTAAAAGAGCTTTAGAATCATAAACGGGAGGCAGGGATGCCTCCCCTTGGTCAGAACAAAATTACTAGTCATGCTTAAACCACAGATAAAGAGTATGTTTAAATAAACGTGAAATGAAGAAAAACGAGGACAGAATGAAAGCCAGATGTTTTACTAAATGGCGTTGTGGAGGAAAAAAAACAGTACTTCGTAAATAGTTTCAAATAAAACAACAGGAAGATAAGAACAGATGATCCATTACAAAAGATAAGAAAACGTTGAGACACTACATTATTTTAGTGTCCTACTGTAAAAAGTAAACGAACTAAGTTCTGGGTTTAGTGAAGCAACGACATTAGGGAATAAAGTATGTATGATGATGATCGTCACTTAAATCACCACTTACCTCAATCTTGGCTAGAACAGGCAATAAATCCCGCTTCATTTTAATACTACAACAGAGAAAAAAAGTCCCATACGGCCTTGTCTTTAAAAGAAACCAATTCTTCAATTAACCACGAAAGGACTGAAACATTTCCGTCGTTTATTAAATCGTCCAACATATTCCTGGGACCGTACCGACGACTCCTCCCGGCGTGCCGGAATATAAAGTTCGGCTGGTGCGAAAGGTTCCAGTACAGCAGTTCGGTCGGCGATCGGCGTTCTCACATTCCTGTAGTTTCAGCGGAGCGGCCCAGTATCGTGACGTCACCCGCGCAACAGGGCTGCGGGGGAGGCGGGGAGTCACGCCCGGCCGCGCGCCGGAGCTCGAGTGCCAGTGACACGCCAGGAGCGTAAAACAGCCATGAATCACTACCGCTGGTATCCAGCATCAAATCTTCCAGTCACCTTACTTCACGTAATTTATATTTACAGAGTTCAATAAAGATTATTCTTTGCTAGTCTACTGCGACTGGCAATAACTAGTTGGAACAGAGCGTCCCATCGGTATATGAATGAATGCGACTCGAGGATCACTCATACTTGGTGCAACCAGGAAGTTATCTATTTTAGGCAATTACCTCACGGTATACTCACACGGAAAGGGGCTCTAATCATCTTCGAGTTCAAATAGTCGATTGTTAGCATTAATAAGGTCACGTAATATAGAACCTTATAAATCAAACGGAAGTTTGTCAAAGCTATCTGTCAAATAATCAACATTCAGTAACTGCAGATAAAAGGGCATTATAAGAATACATGGAAAAAAACATTTAGAGGCAGATAAAAGTTGTGGCTTGGACCTCCTATCCACAAGCAGTTTTCAAACAAAGCACTAACCCC
Organism: Gnathonemus echidnorhynchus; assembly: GCA_026776725.1. Taxonomy (NCBI): domain Eukaryota; kingdom Metazoa; phylum Chordata; class Actinopteri; order Osteoglossiformes; family Mormyridae; genus Gnathonemus; species Gnathonemus echidnorhynchus. The sequence goes on along the minus strand of JAODJU010000036.1, from coordinate 7,940,321 downwards.
CACAGCCAATCAGAGCAGTTTCCCAGGTCAGGAGGTGGAAACTACAAAGGTCAAACATTGCCGAGGTTCAACGCCTCCACATTAGATACAGTCACGAGGAATTATTTCCCCATTACTGTACAACACAGTAATGTTCAAAGGAAACTGGTCAGAGGGATAATTTTACATGGGTGTCAATGTGTTTGGTAATATCCACACAAGAGGCTCACTGGAATACTTTAAAACGAAAAAGGTTTAGTTTTTGTGCCAAAATAACTATTTCAGAACACCTTTTCCATCGCTCTGGAGAATTTTAGAAAATCCAGAAACAAAATGTGGGATTAGGGATATGGAATGAACATGCTGACTGTCATTATAAAGCAGGGGTGCCCAATCTTATCCGCAAAGGGCCGGTGTGTATGCAGGTTTTTGGGATAACCTGTAGGTCAGCTGTTCAAACCCAGGTGTGAGGACTCTTCAGCCAATCGGTCCTCTAATTAGTAATCTAATTAGGGAGTTGCAGCGAAAACCCGCAAACACACCAGCCCTTTGTGGATAAGATTGGCCACCCCTGTTATAAAGGAAGGCAGAACATTCGGATCTCAACCAGATGACACTCAAGGCTGCAGTAACTATGTAAAAAAATACATTTAGAAGATCTGAATGAAGGTTCCACAAAGAGATGGGATTTTCAAAGCTTTGGAGAGGATCCTACGGTACACAGCTATACACATTTTCAGTAAGGGAACAGAGACAAGTAGAATCATATCCAAAGCATAACATAAAAGTATCTTTTTCCATATTTTTGGACAAAATTTCCAGGAGTTAAAACTAGAGGGCAGCACAAATCAGCAGATATACTAATCATACTGAACCAAAACTTTTGCAACATAAAATTCCTAAAATCAGCTACCTGAAAAATAAAAGTGAAATGCATACACATCTATTTTTACCCATTAATGGCGATGCGGTATCTTCACCATGAGCTGCACTTTACCACCAAAGCACAATCGTTTCAGATTATTCTCTGATTAGAAAAAACCCTCAGAGAAAAGACATGAGGCACGTGAAAAATGGACAAATAGAAAGGGTGGTTAAATAAGGGCGAGAAGCAGATAAAGACTGGGAGTAGAAGGATTTGTGAACACACTGTGGAAGGACACAGCTGAATTGAGCGTGCAGGCATAACTGAGCCCTGGCAACGGGGGCTTGGGGCACTCCGAACACTCATTAAATCCTACAGCCACATGCCCATTTGCGTGAAAATTAGATACATGGAAATATAGTTCTACACCACCAATTTCAATTACTTTTTTCAGCTGAAATTAGAAATCAACTGTGTCCAGGAGTTTTGGCTTCAGAATCGGGTTACAGTAGGCATGCACTATCAGTCAAAAAAAGTTTTTGCATTTTACATCTGGATCTCTGCAAGTTTGCATTTTTTTACATTTGCATGATACCCACTTAGCAATTGCTAAAAATACATTCAATATTCTTTGCCAACAAAGAAATTTACAGTATGTTCACCATTTGAGCATCTTTATTAGCAAGAAAATGTCATATCTTTGTTTCAAAGTAACCTCTTCTAGCAGTTATAAATGCAGAGAAAAAAAGGCATTCTTTCTACAAGGAACACTAAATACTGCTGTTTCATAGGATGAAACAGTTAACTGGTGCATTTAAATTTAAAAGGACAGCATAGAAATAGACCATGCCATCACCACATAACCAGTTAATAAGATGTCAGACGTGCACTGTTACATACTCCAAAGTTATAAAGGAAACTTGTTTTATTTGACATATTTTCATTTATAGTTGTTCATGCAACTTTCCAATGCTTAAGAATAGAAAAAAAAAAATCAGCCGTTTATGAAAAACTGAAAACTGGTAAAAACCTGTGGTGTGCAAAAACTGTGTGCCTGGTGGTGTATCTTTGCAGGAATCCCACACCTGTGGGTGGTATCACATGATTGAAAGCTATCAGTCAGCAGTAATGTTGATGGGCGGCAGCGCCAAGGTGCCAAATGAGGAAGAGTAAAGAGAGAGATGCCTTTATTTCCCTTCCCCAGAAGCATGACCAAGAAAAACCTGCTCAGCAAACACAACAGAAAAAGCTTGCTTTCCTAGAATATGTACATTTTCCGAGAGCAGGAGGGGAAAGTGGATCTCATACCTGAATCAGAGTTCATGTCAGAGCACAGGGGAGGGGGAAAAGCAGCTTCAAATACAGGTATATTAGTACTACTTGTGCTCTGATGTGGAAAATTTGGCCAATACTGATAACCGATATATTTCTGTGTAATATCGCTGACAGACACCTATAGCCCCCGGGCTATACAAGTTACTGGAGGGCTATGCAAGTTACTGGAGGGCTATGCAAGTTACTGGAGGGCTCTTTTTGGTGGTGTAGTTGTCGACCAGGGGAAGTAAGCAGGGCGTGGAGGTGCTGATGGTGAAACTTGCCGATCCTGCCAACACAGATTAGTGGAATGTCGTCACATCGTTTTTAGTCTGTGGGAAACAGTATAACGATCTGAGGGGCAGATTTAATAACGAATTAAGCTGGTACTTTGACATCTATTTTAAGCAGTGAATGAGTTGACAAAATCCCTCATTCTCTTCTATGGAAAAGGGCAGACAGTCCAATGCAGTCACCTCCATTATTTTAAGCATTATGTCTTTAGCTTTGGTGCTGCTAATTTTTGATTCTTATCGGATATCAGCCAAAATCGACGTTAACCAATACATTGTGCATCCTCAGTTAGTATGGTTAGGGTTCACAAACTGTCAACCACTGTGAAAAAGAAAGCAAACCATCAATCAGCTTCAAATATTAAGGGGAGGGAGTGAGTAAAAAATTATATGACTGCAATGCTGAATTCTCAGATCTGAAGGGTGTTAATTTCTTATAACCACACATGTCGTGCCAGCCAGGTGAATCAGAGCAGTAAATCAATGTGTGATTATAATCTCTAATTCTAACTAACATTACTTAACAGAAACCACAAGAGCAAAGAAATTGCTACAAGTCACTGAAGGCGTAGTCACACTTGGCCCAGTTGCCTTCTACCATGCCCAATAACGACTGTCCCCTTTGCCCACACGCTCACTGGTCTGTGCTCACATTGCGCTTAACAGTTCGGGCCCATGTAGGTGTAGCGTGTATGCACACCAGGTGATCCGTACTGTGCCCCAAAATCTAGTTCGTTTGACTAGTGCGATCGCTCCATAGTACACTATACTATGCCTGGGCCCGTTGAAGAAGTGGGTCCAGACATGGTTCAGCTGGATCACGAACCATGCCGGAGCACAAAAGACAGACGTGACGTCAATGATGCCACTGGTACACATGTGCTCATATATACACGATACATGAACCGGACCCGGAAGGAACAGACTGGGTAGGCTATACAGTTCGAGCGGTGACAAGCATTTAAACATTGCAACAAAAGGATCATTTTACTCTACAGCAGAGGTGCCGCGTTTGCTAGAAATTTGGGCTGATGCAGGAAAAACTGGGTGCAACACACAAAAACTCTGAGATATTTGGTAAAATATGGGATCTTCTTACATGTGCAGCATGACTAAATGAAAATCAGTTCTGCATACTCAAATCAATGAGGGCCATGTGTCATTGTGCCCAAAATGATTCCAAATAAGCCATGAAATAAGGACATTAAGAACTCCATTGTGCTGTGTGAAGGTGCTTTTCTTCTTATGTCTTCAACACAAAAAGTCGCACGGTGATGATGAAAGCGCACTCTGACTTGGAACGTAAAGTGCAATGTAAGCGCAGACCAGAAGGGGAGTGGGGACAGTCGTGCTCAGGCACGGTACAACGCAGGCAGGCCAAGTGAAGGTATGCCTTTAGAAAGCAACAGTGCATCAGGCTGAAGACGAAGACCTATGGTCAGTGATTAAATACCAAAATGATTTATCCGCAAGTAACATACAAGTAAGGCAAATACCACATTACAAACAAATGTTGTTACAAACAAAGTTAGCAGCAACAGAGCTATAAACATAACTACCAAAATAATGGAGATGATTACATTGGATGTTCAACCATTTTCTGTAGGAGAGGATAAAGGATTTTGTTGGCTCATATCACTTACCAGCCTGTGACATGTTGAAATTTCACTATTAAATTTGGCCCACAGAATGATCTTTCATTTTCCACAATATAACTTGATTCTGCTAATCTGCGCCAACAAGCTCAACTGCTGGCAAATATCCACAGTGGTGCAGGACTAGTTAGTGTAAGTGAAAACAGCCAATCAGGTAGCATTGTCTTGAAGTGTTTGCTTTTTTTTCCTATACATTTCAGTAGTTGGCCTTTTTGCCAGTTTACACTGGCTTCCTCCTGTTACAGAATAAATTTAATACTATGAGATTCTGCTTTCTTTGTATTCCATTAAGAGTGTGTGATTAAAATCATGGTCAAACATGATTTTTTTCAGAAAGGTTTTTTTAAAAAAACATTTGCATTTAGGTTCACAAAGGGAAAAAAAAGAATAATCTAGTTGAAACAGAAATTTCAAAATTCCAATGTATCAAATTATTCCCTAAATCGAAACAATCAAATCACCTTGGAGTTTGATTCATACCCCTAGTGTGTGTGTGTTTTTTTTTTTTATAGGAGAGCAAAAAATGGATATGCAGAGACTGAAATTTCTTCATACTTTTTATTTAAAATTCTTCTCTTTGCATTAATCTATGCAGCATTTTTAAAAATAATTCAAAATTCAACTCAAATTCTTCCATTAAAGAACATTTACAGATATTGCACATGTCAAACTGGCAAACCTAACACCAAGTCTTTCCAGTGAGCTGGTAACAGCTGTGTAAGCATGTAATAAATTGGATCAATGAGATAAATCAGGCTGTGACCAACCCACACATAAGGTTCTCATCCACAGTGTTGGGCCCTGTAGCCCAAAGCTAAAGCCAGGGGCAACTACCACTGCAAAGTTAATGATGCAGACCACCCTATTTACCTAAACTAAACCACTACTGGTACGCTCTAATTCCCCACTGTGAATGAACTTTGTTCTTGATACACAATAGTACTGGCTTAATCACACAATACTCTGCAGTAATTCCAACACAGACAAGAAAAGGCTCAGACATTATGCATTTGAACACACAGCCTGTGTTTAAACATTGTTCCACAAAATACCAGCTTAATTGTTGGCATCCAATTATGCATAATGTACTGCAGGTCTGTTTTTTTTTGTTTGTTTAACTGGCACTGACCGTTGATGCAATTTCATATTGGCTTGCACATTTTCCCCCTTACAACCAACCCATCTGCAGAACCGTTTACACAGCTGTGATCTGTAACCTGCTTGCTAGGGGAGAACTTTCCGAAATAACACAAAAAAACAAATCATACAAAAATCATGCAGTCCTTTACATCTCTATTACAAGTTCTCTTTAATTGCCATGCTACATTATCTGCCTCTCAGCAGGAGTGGATTTATGTGGGAGAGTAGTGGGGGCAAAGAGGTGAACTTAATTGAAGCCTCCTGTTTGAACCAACAAGTCAATAGGTCAAAGAAACTGTAGGATGGTTCTCAAGAAGAGACAATCTGAGCTGCATAAAAAACCATGGCTCACCTCCGTTATCAACCAAAACAAGAAGATATTACCTAGCGCACATTATCCAGGTGGGACCTACTTGAGGATGAAAAGTAATACTTTTCTTCTTACAGAAGTTCCTTTAAATCCCTAAAAGAAATTGGCTTTGGAAATCTGATATTAAGTAAACGATCAACTTTTGTACGTACTCAACCCGGACAGCATTATCAGTACTTTATGCATTACAACCTTGCATCCTTGCTCTTCTACTGCAACCAATACTATTTGTTAACTAACCATGGTGCCAGGCCATTGTTCCTACTGAAACGCTTTGATGACAGGCCCAGAGGGACCACCAAGAACTCCGGTGTGCTTTAGGAGTATGTCTGAACCTCCTACTTTTCTATTAAAAAAGAAAAAAAGGGCCCTACCCAAAACAATTCCCTCTACGATCACAAGAGGGCACAGTTGGGACTGCACAAAAACTCATGCTCAGTTATTTTCACTACCAGACCTGCTCACCAAGCTAGCTCCACAAAATCTCTTGTGATTAATGTACAGGTTCTCATTACACATTGAGGTCAACTAGAACATTCGAGGGCGTCGAGGCATGCCAGGAATGCACAGAGTGCCCAGCACAGGCCGTGCAGCTCAGCAGACACCTCTAAGGGATCAGTCTGTAACATTTATCAGCTGCTGAGTGTCTGGGAAATGCAAAGGGTAGATGGAGAAGGAGAAAGAATGGACTCTGCCCACTGAAACAATACTAAAGCAGACCTGACCTGTTTTTCATTCCATCCTTCCATCATTCAGTGAAACCTTTAGCTTAAAATATATACACAACACAAATAAAGGTTAACAAGATCCTTTCTTATTTAAACACTGTTTCCAACAAAACATGCTGGTAATTGTTTTAAAATCCACAAGCTATTAAAAGATTAACAGGAAGAACATCTTGATTACCTTCCACAGCTTCCCAAGTGGAGAGGCAACACAAAAATGCACGAAAAACATTGCGAGGATGTAAGATGATTTTAATTACCTTCTTGAACATTTATCTTTTACCACTAGCAATAAAAACCATAAAATATTTTATAAAATAACCTTTCCTCCTCAATCAAGTGCAATCATCTTCCATCTCATCTATGATTTCAGAAAGTGGACCACAGCTAGTAAAATTAAGCGTTATGCTTAAAAATAGGTTTAAATTTCCTCAATTCATCGACACTAATCACTGATTTTACAGCAATATCATAGGTGTCCTTAGTCGGTTTTAATTTTTGAAATTAACTCTAGGAATACGCAGATAACTTTAGTGACAGCAGTTACTTTAACAAAAGGAGATATTGGGGGATATTATCAGCAGCGTAACTTACCTCATATTGCATAAGGTAGCAGTTCAAAGCATATTTTAAACTGAGAGGATAACTATATTACCTGCATTACATAATCACAACAGTGTTAGAGACTGCAGGCTTCCACTGATACAGGAAACCTTTGGTATTTTTGTGAATGTTAAATTTGCTGCTTGAACCACTTCTTAAGGGGAACAGATGTAACTGATGTTTTCTGGAGAGTCACTTCTCTTAGGTCAGCATTTTCATTTGCAAGAGCTCAGTGTATTTGGTATTAAAATAAATCAGAGGAAAGCTGTGATGCAGGCTATTTTCTTAATACAGAAGTGTTCCATTTTCCAGTTAGAGTGTTTTAACTAATAATGCACTTGTCTGTACTGGTAGTTTCACAAAACCGAATCGGGACTTGGTACAGGCAGATACCTAATCTTAAATTACATGGACTAGAAGCAAAAAAAATCTTTATCAGAACACCACTAACTAATGAAAATGATATTTCTCGAATACGCCAAAAAAGAATTTAACACCCTGCAGTGTTCCTCTGACTTTCCCAGAGTCAGTATGCTAATGCACTCTAAGACATAAAAGCAATATTTTTACGGGGGTACCCATAAATGACAGAATAACCACAGAATAATCGTTTTATAGAGCTCTTGTAAATTTCTCTCCACTTGCACAACACTACCGATTGGATAAATGATACCACACAGGGGCTACAATTGAAGTCAGGCGCCCAGTATTAAAAATGACAGGTAGCGGGGGTGGGGGGGGTCTTGCTCTCCAAAGTAATGAGTGCACTGACTCACAGAACCTAGCTACTTAACTGCCTTTCTCTTTCAGCACAGCAGGCAGCAAACAGGGCAACTTAATGAGCCCTGTGACGAAAAGGAGAGGCAGGAGAAGCAGGGAGGCAGCAGCTGAAGCGAAACCAGCTGAAAACCTACAGTAAAGTGTGGTTCACATGAAAAAGTAATGGGAATATTTAAAATAATTCAAAATGACTGGAAGACAAGAACTTTGTTTAATGTCTGTTGCATTAGGTATGAATGACTTGATTCGGCAAGTCATTCATACATAATGGAGTTAATATTTAAACAGACATGATTCAGAGCCTTAACATGTAGACCTTCTGTAATTACAAACTTGTCAAACGTTTCCACCTTTAGGTAATTAAAGTTTACAATAATATTAACAATACGTCCATACACTGTGAGGAAAAACACATCTTAAATACTAATTTTAAAAAAGTAACTTTTTGTAACTATACTCAATATCTTATTTGCAACACTTCACGCTGGAATCAGACACACCTGCGTGTTTTCAAACCGTAAAAGCGATTCCTTCCATTGCACGAAAGCAGATGTGTGCGTTTGTGTGTATACATAAATGCATATATACATACAAACACCTCAAAAATTAAATACTTTGCCACTGTTCAGGGCCCTTAGGTAATGAGCCACTAGGGCACCCGGGCAGGTCCGCAGCTTAGTGCTTAAACAACAGATCCGTGACAGAAAAGGGCTGCAGGTCCGACCTTTCAAACTGGGGCCTTGATGTTGTACATTCACCAACCCGAACAACTTCAAAAAACGCGTAAAGGCATCGGCTCAGTAAGTCACTTTGGATAAAAATGTGTAACATGTTAAGTCGACGAAGCCACCACAGCCTCCTACTTAGATATTTCAAAATTTCCAATAATAAACCATTACATTTAACAGATCAAATCTGGAATCGCTCCGTAGTTAAATAACCATGAAACATGCTGTCTTACGTGCTGAAAAATAAGAAGTGATAGTTAGCAGCTAAAATCGGCCACTCCGTAACCCCGGCTACTCCAGCTAGCCTGAAAGTTAGCAGGGAAGCTCAGTGGGAAATCACCACCTTTCATATCTCGACAACCAAACAGTAACCAAAAATAAGATTTCATCGCTAATCTCCCACAGAAACTGTTCACCTCCTCACAATGAATAACTGGAAGAGGTTTCTCACGCTGTGATGTTCACGTTTACTCCCATTGCTAATTAGCTATGTTACCGAAGCTACTCAGATACACTTGCCGGACAGGAGTCATAGCGCAGTAATTTAAAACAAAAATGAAAAAGCTGTGATAGCGAGCTTTTCCTCCAAGGCATTTATTAAACAGCCAACCACATTAAACTGATTCCTGACCCTTCCACCAACCACCGTAACTACCGAGTAACTATCTAAACTTGCCCAGAATAGGGTACTAACTAACTTATGAATGATGGCTTCAAAGTGCACGAGCACCTCGGTCACCAAAACTGCAGCGCACCGCTGAACCGTCACAGAAGGAAACATATCCTAACAAAATGACATAATTTAAAAAATAATCATCGGCCCCTACCTAATATCGTCGTGTTGCTGCAATAGCCCACCTGTGGAGATCCTTCGCCTTACTTTTTCCCCCTCTTCGACAGTAGAGAAGCTAAGATTATCCTGCCATTCACATACTAACCCTACTTTTCCGTCGCCATGTTGAAACCCGAATAGCAACATCCGGGAAACTGGAGTCACTATCGATCCATAGCAACCAGTAGCTGCTAAAGCCGCCTGATTTAGTGACACTGATAAGACGCCCTGCATCCCGGGGAATCGTCTAATGCCACTAATGTAATACACACGTCGTGCCTTATAACTTCTCCATCACGGTCTTCCTTTCTGGGTGTGCTGCCTACTGAGCCGGCTAAACACCATACAAAATTACAACAAAAACACTAATGAACTTGCAAGCTAAAGCGCAAAATATATAGGGGCTCTTGCACAAAATTCTGCTGGAGGTAATACAAAAAGAATAAATATAAGTCAAATAAACCCTTTGAGGAATATTAGCTGGGTTCTTCTACAAACAGTGTTTTTGAAAATATGTTTTTTTATACTGATCTTTTTAAAATCTACTTTAAAATACAATTTTGGAAAACTTTTCATACGTTTTAGATACTGCGTGAACCCATTTTCTGATATGTGTATTAATATTTGTATCAATTGTAAATAAAAAATGTCTGGTAAAAGGTACATACATTAAATACATTTGATCATCCTCGACTGGGTTCATTTTCACAATGACATTTTAAATATTTTTGGAACAATTATGACGGGTTATGTTTTTGTTTTTTTTTAATAAAGTTAACATTAAAGGAGTTAATGGGGTACAATGGCACATTCATTACCATTTCATTTTTTTTTGATTAAATTCAACAAATTAAATTTGACAGAGGTTAACTGTGGAAACAGAACTACCCAGTCTAACATGATTAATGTAACAATGATTTTATGTATCATTGAATCTTGATAAATTTTGGAAGGGTAATGTTTTCCAGGGTACTGTCTCATCTTGCGCTGTCTTGTCTTGTATTGCGCTCCTGTCTAGCCTACCCTTTCATGTACAAGTTCCTTCCACCGTAACTGTAGCATAAGAATTATCTTTCCGTGTTCCTTCAAGCACATATGACGATAAAACTTGTAACTCGAAACTTGGACTACGTCCATGCTTGTAGCAAAATCTATAACGAACAAGAAGCTGTAGGGAAAATGTATGACAACACTGCAAATGAATTTTAATTTTCAAAGTGAATATTATATCAATATAGTTTTTTTCAGAATTAAAAAAAGCCATTATTTTAATACCTCAGGCACAAAACAACATTAAACTCCCTGAATCCGACTGTAATATCTCCTGGTCACCCAAATTAATTTAGGAATCCTATATCACCAAACAGACAGACAACAGGTTTCAGTGAAAACTCGTTGACAAAAATAATAAAATACTACTAGAACTATGGAACTTGAAGCACCCATATTCTCTGTAGAGGACTTTAACCGCTGTCTCACCGGGGACACTAGCCCCTACCTCACCAGGGTTCTGTCCAACAGTAGGTCTCAAGGAATTTCCATACGGCAGGAAATGACTGGCATGGGAACGGAATTAAGTAAATGGTATTGTCAGTAGTATTGTCAGGGTACAAAAGCAGGCCAACCTGTTTTCACCTATGCACTTCATCTGTGCACCATTTGCCAATGCCCTCTGGAATTTGCAGCATTTAATGACATTCTAATTAGGATATATATGAAAATGTATTGAAGTGAACTTTTCTTATTTACATTGATACATTAATCATTCAGTATGATTTACAATTAACCTCAAAGTCAGAATTCATTAATCATTTTTCCTCAGTTTAATTTTTATTAACACTAAGTTTAAGATAACCTTTCAGGTATGCACATCAACATGTTACTACCAAAAATAATATGTCCAAAAGAAAAGTCTTTAAGATAATCATTATGCTGTCAGTCCTGTATTACATTTTCCAAAAGGGGTGTAGATGGATGTAGACTAATTCGTCTCAGTGTCCTGTACACAATGTACCCAGTAAAATCAATAGACACCAATAAGGCATGTCTCTTACTGGTAGCTCTGCTCGTGGCACGATTTCCAGGCTCAGTACGACAAATAGTACGCATGCGCAAAGATTCACGCCTTTACATGAATTTCTCTAATTCAACGCGGACCTCTGCCGGTGAAATCATCGAACTACTAGTTGCGATACGTCATAAATTCTGCAAAATCAATAACCTCTGTTATTTTGCAGGTTACATCATTACTACTTACTGGTCCATGTATGTTTAAGTGTATAATTTCTTTTTTAACCCCAATTCACTGGTACATATCTTGCTCTAAGGAAAAATGATGGGATACATACTTTTGGTCATAATATTAATCAGTTTAATAAATTTGCATTTTTACCATGTTAGTTTTTCACTGGTCCAGCAATATTTACAGAATGAAGTGTTCTGAATAGCTACAAACCTCTAGTACAGTATCCATATGTACATTATGCAGTTTCAGCTTCTGTATTGCTGATATGAAAAAGAGGTAATCTTCATTTTGTTTAATTTTGTTTACTCTGGCATTTTGGTTACATGTCGTGTGATTTATTGTCATGTTTCTGTATTCAAAAGCTTGTTGGTATTTCAAAATTTTCCACATCATTTTAATATCTTAGCAGTGGGACAGTGCCAGTGTAGCCAGTATGGGCTCCTGTCATTCTGACAGAGGTCTTGTGAGAAATGATTTCTAGGGCTGTCAGTGGCACAGCTAATGAATCTTTCTGAGTGCTGGATGAGCTCTTAATGCATCAGTGTGGCCAGGATTTTTGCAGCGTGAAAATATATTAAGCATTGTTCTGAGTATTTACATAGAGCCCACAGCCGCCATGTTAGCTGTACTTTGTGAAGACCTGTTCTTCATGAGTACATTTATTGAAGGAGACGCCTCATTTGTCACAGCGTGAGGGATATTGTGAACCTCGAAGCCTGATACACCTAGAGCACGCATAAATCAGGGTGGATTTTCTTACTAAATGGAATCAAGATCAAGCAACTGGCCAAACTGTGGCAGATGGACAGCCTTGTTTTTGTTTCACAAGTCCTTGGGTGACCACATATGTGAGGTGGACTGCACACTGCGTGCACTGAATAGTATACCCAGTATCCATGTAGTCTAATAAAACCAGGGTAAACAGGCTGCTGTACACTAATGTGCTCAATGATCAAATTAGATTCTAGGACCTCATACAACAGACCTTGAGGCTCTGGCCTGCTACTAGATGTGTGTGTTACATCCTCAAAATTATTTTGAACAAGGACCCTTCAGTCTGAATAGTAAACAAAGTGGTCTTCATACCAGTTTAGGCTAAATTCACTACCCCTTCTGAATTCTGCACGAAAACAGTTTGTACAAACCATTCTGTACAGCAACAATTATAGTCTTTTGTAAACAAGTCCGACTGTGACCCCACAAAGTTTTCAAATTTAACTTTTGAAGGCATGTACTATTGTGAATTATTATTTAAATATGAAGGTCACATTCTTTTAAAATCAAAATAATTTAATTCACAGATTACATTCAACGCACTTCATTTTTTCTCATTCTAAACACAAAATATTGAGGAAAAATGGACAAAAACAACAGGAAAATACGCAGACAATTTTATAAATAAACATTTAGCATCAAATTAATACCATTAACTACACAGCTAACCCAGATATGTAAGCCAAAAAGCTATTGAGATGTTGTTGAAATAGAAACAGAGTTACATGGCTTATTTTAATTCCATTTTTCAGTAAGACTCTTTCAAAACCTAACAGCCCTTCCAGTTTATTGAACACTAAATAAAAACTTAAACATGGACTATTTAATACATTAAAAATCGTAATAAATAATTTGATATCTTTACTATTCATAACCCACAGATACATTGATTTTTATTATTTCAGCTTTATACGCTTGAGTATAATATGATTACAGGATTATTCTACATCTAGGCCATTAGTGTTTATCTGAAGACTATCTAATTATTCGCTAGAAATACTTGTGAAAGTATTCTACGTGGAGTTATGTGCCTTTTAGCACTATGTTACACTTCTGCCACGTTTAATGAAGGAAAAAACATAACCATTGAACTTGAATATAATATAATATAATATAATATAAGCCCAATACCTGATATATCGGAAATACCCAGCAATTGCAGGGTAAATCACATTTAAATTAACTTAGCGTTATTAAAACCCCGAACAACATATTGGAAAGAGTTAACACTATACATTTAAGAGCCCTTGTAAGTTTTCTCTCTTTTAATTTTAATTCGGAAAAGACTTATAATCATGATGACACTGAACACTAAGCCCACGTCAAACACACTCAAGTATACTGTATATTTGACAGTCATATTTAAGAATATGGAATAAGGAACTATGCCATTTTTGTATAAGGTGTGATTTTCCATAAAGCACTGTGGAGTTGTTTTACATTTCGTAAACCTTCTCTTAAGGATTAGCAGTGTGCCATCTCCTATCTTCACAAGATCGCTCGTAAGTTTTACTTAAACGCAAGTCTTTAAAAATGTTTACCCAGATATAGGTGCTTAAAGTCTGTAATACAATAATCTACTATACATAATATTTTGTATCAGGATTAAATTACTAGTCTACTCGTCATGCAAAGTACAATGATAGTTTTATCCATTTATGTAGCAACAAGATTTTCATCCCAAGTTGTACCCCAAAGTGTTATTGCCTGTGCTTTATGTTGAAAAGTTGAATATTCTTCCCTCGTTGGTCGTCCATCTCTTAGGGATGTACTGTACAGTATTTGTCCCGATCCAGGTTTCCAACGGGTGCTGTATCCATATCAAGGGGAGCACGATGGTGATGACTTGGTGCTGTTTCTCGCATTTGGAGTCCAAAAGAGCACGTAGTATATAACCAGAATAAAGGCAGCAATGCACACGCAAAGGAAGTACACAATCGCCATCACCACTTTTATCCAGGTCTTTGTGGTCGTGTTGGCTTTTTTCACCCACTGTTCTCCGGGGTAACTCGGTCTCCTTTCCATACCATCGTTATGTTTCCGTTTTGATTTTTTGCTGTTGCCTTTCATGACAGGTCGCTCAGTTCTAGCCACACTATCAGTTCCTTCCCCTTTTGATTATGGAAAAGATATATGCTCTCTGTCAATTAAGGCTTTAAAATCACTTTGTTTCGTCAAGCTTGTTGCGCTTCTTTGACGCTCAGTTAGTTGTTCACGGGTTTTAAACCTGTGCACTGTGTTTCCAATCGGGATGTTGCATGAACTCTTGCATGACAGCTCTTGTGGTGTTCAAAGGTAAAATGAGGAATATAGGCCTCCTATTTTTGATGATAAATACCCTGATCATGAAGCCGCGCCCACTTTAATGCAATTGATTGGAAGTTACACCATCTGGCAGAGAGACGCACGCAGAGAAAAATAATTTTAAAGTATTACTAGACCAAGCACTCAAGCTTCTTTTAGTGAATCGATTCTTTTGGGTTTTGTTATTTGTTCACATTCTTTCATTTATTCGGGCACCTCCGAAGTATTTTGTAATTTTGGTGAGTATTGTTAAAATGGGACACTATGAAGATTTGCTTTCTGGAAAAATCATCTCAATGTCTTGAATCCCAACTTGATATCATTCTAAATACATTAATGCCCCTTGAACACTACATAGAACAGAAAGGGTATTACTAAAGACATATATTAACTTCAAAGTTTAACTGTTCCATTTTGCCAGCTGTCCCATTATATTAGATATTCCATGGAGGGAATTTTTAAGTCACATAAAAATTTATAGTTACATGCATTTCATTTTATCAAATGCATTTCCTTAAAATCAATTTACACGATCGATTGTTCATGTTCTTGACGTCTGAACATTATAGTAGCAAAATAAATCAGGCTGGCAACTGCCATCCAGGTGAGACAAATGGTAACTCACCCAGTTACCCACAGCCAATCAAAAGTTGCCCACACCTGCCTAAAGAAATTTGGGAAAGTGCCCAAGCAGCACTGGTGGGCAACATCACCCAGATAGCTGCCCCGTGCAACATCACCCTTAGAGAAAGCAGCACACAGCACGCAGACACATGGAAGTCCAGTTTATTTATCAAATAAAAATCTCCACGCATAAAAATCCCACAAGTTGTTTACAACATTAGCGAAAATCATCATGTTACATGTTACTTCGACATTCTGCAGGACTTCCACGTTAGTGATTTTTTTTCTTCCCCCATCA
The DNA here is from genome assembly GCA_026776725.1 of Gnathonemus echidnorhynchus. Classification (NCBI taxonomy): domain Eukaryota; kingdom Metazoa; phylum Chordata; class Actinopteri; order Osteoglossiformes; family Mormyridae; genus Gnathonemus; species Gnathonemus echidnorhynchus. Next base: position 7,924,792 of record JAODJU010000036.1, on the reverse strand, counting down.
TCCTGATTCCCTTATACATACCCCTGCCAGTTTAAACAAACTACTACTATACGATTACACACTTTGAGTGGGAGCAGTGCAGATTTCATAAATTTCATTAACTATTCATGACATGAGATGCATAAGAACCTCTACATAAAACTGGAATGTAAGCAGATATCAGTTATACACAATTTTCAAATTCATGAATTCACACTTTCAAAAACAAAAGTCGGATACTGCCTTAAACTTACACCCCTCTTTGATAACTTAATCATTCAACTGATTACTGGAATTAGTTCAAATTAAAAAAAGAAATTACACGGCTCTGTTCAGGTACATGGTCTTCGCCCAAGGAGTCCTCTTCCAAGATTAAAACTGCATTTCCATGATTTGTTCATCATCAGACTTCCAGAAAACAGCATTTTAAAGGATGGCTGCAATGGCTGTGCAGGTAACAGACCTACAGCATTTGTTTGCCAAAAGCTCCAGACATTTTTAAAGGGGTTATTTGGCTGCCCCATGAAAGATGTACGAGACCTAAATCTCCAGTATAGCGGCAAGGACAGGAAGACAAAACAATATTGGAGAGGAACAACATCTTAGACAAAGCATAGTAGATTATTGTACAAATTCAGACAAAGGAATTTGGAAGCGACACACGTTCTTGGCTTGGTCACCACAGTGATGCATATGATCCGTAGCAAAAATGACAGAAACCACCGCCCCCCCCCAAAAAAAAAAAAAAAAAGGTGAATATCAATCTCAAAAGCAACCCTGAGGCTGGGCAGCAAGTCCCAGGCTCCCCCCCCCCCCAAATCAGCCGTCACCGAACTAGGCGTGGCCGTGGTAAAGGTTGGCGTGGCCGTGGTAAAGGTTGGCGTGGCCGTGGTAAAGGTTGGCGTGGCAGACTTGAATCCCACGCGTGACGGTCTTTCTTAGCCAGTCCACATGTGTCACAGCCTCTTCTCCTCTCCGGTAACCCTGTGAAACATTATCATTGAAAATCCTCACCGCTCCAACTGGCAATCAGCCTGTCAATGAAGAACATGGGGGGGGGGTGGGTCATTTTCTGAAGAAAAAGATGCCCGATGCAACAGCAGATGTAGCAAATCTTTTTCAGGCATGTAAACTGGAACCAGTAGCGCAAACACACTGTTTAGATTGGCTTACTAACAAACGTACTTGTTTGCTAAAAATACCTAAGTGGCACATTTCAAGATGAATAGATGTCAAGTTACCTTTGCTTGTCACTGGAGCTGTATCCTGATGGGTCTGCCAACTGTACCCTTAACTGTAGGTAATTGTACCTTTTTAGGTACAGAAATTGACTCTGAGGAACATTTTGGTACCATTGACGGCACATCGATGCTGTTTGTACCTTTGCAATTTTCCTTAGAATCCATTTCAATACCTCAAAAAGGTACAATCACAAAGGTACAGCCCCAGTGACAAGCAAAGGTACAACTTTTTACCCCTTTCCTTTTCCCCTGAGAATGTATGAACATGAATGTATGTTTTCAGCTATGCCAAGTTGACCTTGAATCCCAGTTTACCAAACTAGCAACATCAGCATTGATTATTGATTATGAACCTCAAGGCATTCCCTAACCTTTCACTATTAAGTCTTCTGTTGCCAATAAATAAGCTTGAAGACATTACACCCAATTCCATGTTTGACATTACACGCATTTCAGTTTGGAACATCTAACAGAATGCTAGGATAGTCTTCTATCATAGTCAGGACCGACTTTACGCAGAATACATTCACTTTCATATAAGAGATGAAAATGGCAAAAGTACTTCTATGACCGCAAATGGACTCAAATTACAGTGATAATTGTTTGACAAATGGAGTCCCATCCGCAATAGTCGTAGACGCAAAAAGGATATCAGCATTAATTATTAAATCACATTCTCCATGTTCCAGCAGAACCCATCGATCAAAGACCTTCATTACATCATCTCCATAATTTGTCAGAGCATCTGAAATGTCCTCATGAAAGCTTTCCCACATTAAGCCCTTAGACAGTTCAACAGCCTCTTCCAACATGCACACAAAATATGAAAGCCTAATTCAATTTACAGTAGTTAATGTTTGTTAAATGAGACTCAAACTTACTTGCCCAGGCCACCTGCAGTAAGTGGCAGCCCATCCACACATGGGAAACAGATACAACTGACTAGTCCTATGGGTTTTATATACTGTCCCAGTTGCCAAGACTGAATGAAACGGCTGAGTGTAATTTTGCTTATAAAATTTATTTCAAACGGACCCATGTGTAAACATGCTTGATTGGACAAAACTGAACTACCTAGATTTTTAGCAAGCATTCCTTCTTATACCATTGCTCTCCTTCTATAGGTAGAAGAAACAAGAGCAGGTAAGATTATTGCGAACTGAACAAAGACAAACAAAGCGATTTTTACACAGATAGCACCAGATCCTATTCCATTGTAGTCATCATAATATTGCTGACACAAAACTATAGATATTGAATATGCAGTGGTCAAATTACACCATTTATTATTGCTTGTTAGTTAATATCACACAGCAACAGCTTAAGAGTATAAGACAGCATTACTAATGCTATACAAGAGCCTTGAATTCCACTCGGTCGCAAACTAATTTTATAAAAACTATCCCAAATTTAACTTCATTCCATATAAATGTCAAAAAAAACAACAAATTTTTAAAAAGCTAGAAATGCTCCACTCTATCTTAAGGTGATTCTCCTGCCTCTTCTTAAAAGCAACAAACTGGCATCATTACACCATGTTTGCAACATGGTAAACTTTGTAGATACATATTTAAAAAACGTTTTATTTTGGCTAAATAATACTATTTAGCAAAAGCAGCAGTGCGAGTCTATAAAATCCCATAAAATAGGAATTTCTTCTGCTCCATGTAAGAGTTATATTTATTCTCCTTGATTTTAATTTCACAATCTTGTGCACTGCACTATGAAGCGGGGTTACTGGCTTATCGGGGTAACTTGTTGGATTTAAGGTAGCACAGTTTAAATGGACTTCATATTTGTTCACTTACATTTTGCCCAGACTACCTTAAATCCGACAAGTTACCCCGATAAACCAGTAACCCCGCTTCGTAGTACAGACCCCAGGTTTGTGACCCACTGTGTATTTGGTTGTTTTTGCTTAAAAAGTCAATACAGCAATCTCCAAGACAAGTGAATTGATGATCTATGCTAAATAAAATATGATCCCAAACACTGCTTTAACAACAGGTAAGGAGAAGATACTTAGAGCCAAGCATATTCCATAACTTTTACGCGATTGTAAAATGAAGGCGTGTCTTCAAAGCATTCAGTTCAGCTTGAATATAAAATGACAGAACAGCTCAAAGAATGAAGACTAATAGAGTCTAGCTAGCCTGGAAACTACCATACACAACAGTCAGGGAGAACCAGAGCGGAGGAAGAAGCAGCATGATTTTCCCGACTTGTCCGTTTGATATTCAGTAAAGTAATCCAGGAAAATAATTTGCTCAGGAATACGACCATTTCTGTGATTAATCAAAATGCCACCATCATTGGCAAAATGCTGCTAACAAACAAACAAACAAAACAAACATCGCAGAAAAAATTGTCTAAATTAGTCTGGAGCTCTGATTAAAACAAAAAAGGAGATGAAGTTACCAGACCAACTACAGCCAAATAGAACGTATCTACCTACAGTGTACAAAGCAATGGCGACAAATGCAACATGATTATTGCACATGTGCACAATCCTGACATGATACATTGTGCAGCCCTAAGTTTAACTGATTAATATATGCTTGATTGAATAAAATAAGACTACTAAACCTTACTGAATTGTAATGTTTCTGGAAAAATATCATTTAAAACCTGGAAAAAAGGAGCATTTTTAAAATCCACAGTCAAGAAAGGCGTACGTCAACGCACCGTACTGCCTGATTTTGCTTGTTAATCTAAGCAAGATTGTTTTTGTTAACCATTGTTGAAGCATGATTAGTTCAGCCATGACAGTGCTTGGTGGAGACACACAGATGCGATTTCCTGTTGCTCTGAGTAATCCCTTTGATGCCTACATCCCAATCATGCTGTCATATACAAAAATAAAGATACAGGGTTGGGTATGGGGGGGAGGGAAAAAAAAATGAAAGACATGCACCAAAACCCTTCAAAAATGTAAAGAAATAAATAAAACAAAAAAAAAAATTCAGGAGATGAAAAAAAGGTCCCAAAGAACTTGGATGGAAAGGAGGGGAAAATGCAGGCAGAGTTCGGTCATTTTCAGTCCGGGACGGGGAAGGCTGAGACGTTCAGTCATGAAAAGCGCAAATGAAGGTCCCACTGGTTAGAAAAGCAGCACGAAAGCGAGGCTTCAGAGGAGTCTGCGGAGTGCACGTTAGCGCAGCGTGAGGAAATGAAAAACAGGGCATCCAGCCGACAGAGAGCGTGAGCAAGTGCAGAGCCACCCTGCTAGCAGTTAGACCTCAGCCAAAGTTATGGATAATTTACGGAAAGCCACCGTTTCAAAGTCAGAGATGAGGATCGCACCTGAAGACGGCTCAGAGGGCTCGCTCACAGTTACCGGGCCAGGATCAGAATCTTGGGCCTCAGCTAGTTGGAGAGGAAGAAAAAAAACTAAGTAAGGTACTGGGCAAAGGTAGGGAAAAACTGTAATCAAATACACCCAAACATGGTTTATTATACTGCTAGTTATCCAGGATTAAATCTTACCCAATCCAGCCCATTTATCATACTCATAGTTATCCAGGATTAAATCTTACCCAATCCAGCCCATATATACAGCCTGGACTAGCAAAGCAGGAACCAATAAGTTTATTACTCTAACAAATGTGTTCTCCTGATCAGAACAAAAATTTACAAAAGACCCACCAACCACAGCTTTGAAAAACATCCACCCCACAATTAACAGCTTGGCAATATTGCTTTTCTGTAGATCTATAAAAACCTTTTGAGCTCTGAAGGGATTCTGGCAGTACAGGGGCGGCGGCTTTCTCCCCTTCCTCTGGGGGGGAGCTGGGCAAAGTGTCAGACTCTCCATCAGGAGGAGCTTCTTGGGTCTGAGAGTCCAAATCAGCTCCCTCCTCCTCAATCTTGGTTTCTGTGGCCACTGGGCAAGGAGAGGGAGGCACTGTGAAACACGACAGATAATAGCAAATTATTCCAAGCTGAGACAGAGCTGTCAGAGTTGTGCGGACAGACACGACGGCTCTGGGTACCTGCATTGGCTTCCTCTGCTTGGTCCTCCTTCTCTGGTGAGCTGGGGGTCTGACTCTCTTCTTCAGGTACAGCGGTGCCATTTGCGGTCTGTTGTTCTGGGCTGCTCTCTATCCCGGTGCTATCGGGCTTGAGAGGACTCTCTCCTAGACTGCTACGGGGCGACTGCATCTCCATCTCCTCACCCCAGTCAGTCACTGGCTTGTACCCCTCCAGAGGTGAGAAGGGGCTCAGGGGCTTCGTGGGATCGGGAGAGTCCTGCGGGGTCGGAAGCTGCACTTTGGGGCGGGGCGTGCGTTGCTCTTTGGGGCTGTCCGGGGAGGCAGTAGGTGGCGGAGAAGGCAGCTTTTCTTTCTCCGTCTCTGGAGATGTGGCCACCCTCTCGACATCTTCTTCCACCTCTACCTCCGCCACCTCTTCCTCTCCATCGCTGGCGTCTTCCCACTCGTCCTCGTCATCACCGGTCGCTGCGTCGGTGCTGCTGCTCACGACTGTATCCACCTGAAGAAACGCCGTAGGTTCATTTCAGTGAAATACTGCCAAAGCAGACACTGCAACACTAGCAAACTCACACGCGAACGAGGATGAATACCTTCTCCTTAGCAGGAAGCTTCTTATCCTCTTCATCTGTGGCCACCTTCTCAGTCTCTCCCTCCCAGCGATTATCATGCATACTGCCTCAGGGCAATCCATACGAAGTGTGGGAAAAATAACCAGAAATAACTCAGATCAGATTAATATGAATATACAGCCAAACTAATAAATGATGATAATGGACAATGAAGCTGATTATGGTGCCCCACAGCACAGAACCGCATGGGGGTCTTCATTGCGTACCTGTAATTTTTGCTTTTTGCACGACCTCTCCCTCTTCCTCTGCTCCCAAGACCCCCCCCCTCTTTTGGTTTACCGTGCGCCAAGAAATCACCAAACGTGGGTGCCTTGGGTGGCCTCTTATTCTCCTCTGTTGAAAGCCCCCCCCCCCACAAAAAAATACAATAAATCAGAGGCAGCCCTTAGACCCGGAATGATAATCACGCAGCTGTAGTGATGGAGATGGATGGAGTCTAACGGAAGCAGCGGGTCAATGTGACAAATTGATTTTCAGATAGAATCGTCTGAAGCGAACAGCAAAAGACAAAATGACAGAATCTCAAACGAAACAAAGGTCATGTACCACAAAGGGGGGATTTTTCATAAAAACTATGCAAAAAATAAAAGCACAAGGCTCAGCTCATGCTGGTTAGCAAATACGTAAGTGCATTCACCAGAGCAGACCAACAAAATCCTGAGTGCTGTTAAACAGACAAGTCTCCTTTGGTGCTAGAAAAACTTCGCTGAGTTTTCACCCTTAAATTACTTTTGCACATGCATTCAAAACAATTTTAGGCGAACGAATCCAACTCCTTGTGCGGTTATGTTATTTACAAGCAACTTAAAATTATTTCAGCGTTTACAAGGCGAAAAATATCCTTTTAAATCTGTTGGCCAACACTGGTCCAGCACGGGGACCGGGACTCGTTTTAAACATTCACACCAAAGTTCCGAGCTGACCTGAGGCCTTCTGCATTTTGGCATTTCGCCCTGTAGCTGTAAAGGACACAGAAACCGTCACCAAGGCAGCGCAAAAAAACAGACGCCTAGAATTCCCCAGACATCCATTCCATCATGCATTTGAATTGTTTTTTTTACTCTAAAGTTAGACAGGTCCTGGTGCTGACTGATGTCAAAGGGAATTGTATATGTAACTAATGGCTTCATTGCTGATAAACTTGCAGCTGTGTGATACCATTTAGGTGAAAAAACCCTTTCTATTACGTGGCCAGGCCAGACAGCAGAAAGGGTCTGTAATGCTACTTACCCCTCTTAACACCTTGATCCTGAACGTCCTCTGCGACAGGTTCCTCCTTGAACCTGTAATCACACCGTAGGTTAAATCTCTAACCCAAGACACCCTGTCTGATTGGATCAGACAGGCCACTGTGAAGCTATGCAGCTGTGAAGTGTATTTCAGCTCGGAGAACAGGACCTTCACCGAAGTTCTTCATAGTATTTATGCGGACGTGGTGGCAGGAAATTTTGTTATAACCATTATTTAAAATCAAATTGGACTGAGTAAATACCGTTATGTGAGGCCTGATTAACAATAACCTCCCGTCCAACAAAAAGTAGATTCCAGCTAAGTATTCATTCCCTGTATCAAGTTTGTGTGCGAAAGAGCATTGTTCTGTATTCCATATTTTTTCCTCTGCTAATACAGGAATAGATAAACACTGGCTCTCCATTACAATTTGTACAATTTAATAATTTCTGAAGTACATTACCGAGTAAAACAACCATTTAGTCTAGTGCAATGTTTCCCAATCTGGTCCTTGGGTACCTACAAATAGTCCATGTTTTTGCTCCCAGTAAGGGAGCTGGAAGGGAGCAAAAATGTGGACTGTCTAGCAGGGAGCTGGGAAGAAGCAGAGACATGGGCTGACTGTGGGTCCACAAGGACTGGATTGGGAAACACTGATCTAGTGCATAAGGTCAGAGCTCACATGGAATCGGTTTTCTGAGCGTCCCACTCGCGTCGCCACTGGCCAGTGGCGTTGCGGTGCCGGGCCAGGCGCTCCTCGTCGATCTGCTCGCGCTCCTTCTTCCAGCGCAGATATTCCGCCCGCTCCCGGCCTGTCATGGACATAGTCATGTCCACAGAGCCCTTCATGCCTGGCCTCCGACTCTAGCGGGACAAACACACACATTCAGAAATGCAGAAAGAAGAAATGTCAAGCCAGCAGATGAGTAGGAAAAAAAAACATTAAAAAAAAAACTAAAGAAAAATGCCTCATTCTCTTTGACAAAACACAGGCACATGCTCCGCACAGATGGATAGATCAGCAGACTTTTGATGCTTCTCAATATGTGTACTTCACTGTACGTGCTCTCGTGTACCCATTGTACGTCATCTACCATTGCCGAAGACCAGTTCCAATAGTCAAGAACAGAAGCACTCAAGGACAGTAAAAATCCAAATATCTAGGATACATTGGTCGAATCCTCGCCAAACGAGACCAATCCCATGATTCATTGTGCCCCACATTCATTCTTGGGAGGTGAGTTAGTAAGACTGGTCCTGCCAAGACCACACGTACGATATTTGTGTTCTTGGTAGCGAGAAACGCCCTGTGTCTCCATGACGAGGTGTGCAGTGTCGTGTCCGTCACGCTCACCGTCCACTCCTTTTCCAGCTCGGGCCCCGTCTTCACGTTGTCGAAGTCCAGGCCGCCCCAGTTACGGACATGCCTGCGACTGCCCTCCTTGCGGTCACCCTCAGGAACGGGGCCGCACCGTCTGGGGTCGTCCAGGAAGTTGCGGACCGGGTTCTTCTCGCCTTCTCCCTGTGAGGACCACCTCATGTTGGGCTTCATGTACAGATCCTCAGATTCTTGCCTTTTTAATACAGACACCTGGCTTACTCTCTGGCCTCTTTCATACTCCGCGATCTTCTCCATCTCCTCGTTCACCTTCTCGATGTTCTGCCGCCTCTTCTCCTCCCATTCCTAAACAAAGTTGAAGCAGTTCCTATTTAAAAACCCAGAAAAATGACAACGTATTGACTGTAGCCCCAAACATAGCAGAACTGTAACACCCTCTCTAACCTTCGACTTCCGGTCTGATCCGGATCCTCCTGGAGGCCCTCCTCCCCTCCCTCTTCTTCCTCCCCGGGGAGTGCGTTCCAGCCGGCCCTGGCCATCCCTGGGCTCGCCCTCCCGCGGTGAGCGATCTGGCCGTGACTCTGCTTTATCCTGCTTGACTTCCTGTTTGTTCTGCCAGGCCTCCTTCCGGTCTTGCCACACTCCTCCCCGCGGTCCTCCCCGGCTCAGCCTCCCCGAGCCTGGCTTCTTGGGAGAGCTCTCACCCTGGACTGCTGCTGGATCGGCCTCTTCAGGGGCCATTGCACCACGAGGAGCTCCTGGTTTCCTCTCATTGATGATGCGCTTTTCCTATCCAAAAAAAAAAAAAAAACACACATGATTTTCAATTACTCAGCATCAGCGTGTTCTAGAAAGTGTGGCGTGATTCTATCTATGGATCTTAAACTGCATTCAAATGAAGACTTACACGAATTAGATACAGGCCCGGTAATAAACTGCAATAAAAACAGACTGTGGAAGTTAGCAATGCGGCTGCTCCTGCAGGGTTTCCATAAAGTTCTGGGGGCGTATGACCTCTGGAGACCCCCCCCGAGGGACGTCCTCTCACAGCAGCATACACCAGCTGGCCCAGAAGAATCACAACGGGCTTTGATTAAATGGCTACAGGCTGCCCCGCTAGGCCGCGGGAGAGTGATTAAAAAACCTGCTGTCCAATAGAGATCCTGCAGGTATTTCTGAGTACTAGGTGATGCTCTGGATGGGTTCTGTCCGCAGTGAGACTTCGCACACCATAAGCTGATCCCCAGAACATAAAACCTAAGCGTTTCTGAAAGCTTAAAGCTCAGTGCCTTGGCTGGACAATAAACATGAGCTAAACTTATTTCGTTCCCCATGTGACCTCTGTTAATTGCAAAACTGATATTAAAAGGAAATATGAATGGTCATACTGAAAGGAAATTGCAAGCAAATGGGATGCTTCTGATGGTATGAGTTTCGGCAAGAGTCCATAGGGATCATTAGGGAGGACCGCATGTTGCAGAGATGATCGAATTAGGCCCGAGCGAGGCCTATTGTTTGTCGCCATTGCCGGGGGGGGCTGAGGCTCCGACACATTGACCTGGACTCACCCCGGCAGGCTTGGAGAGATCCACGGTGATGGTGAGATTCTCCTTCTCAGTCCTCCTGCGGTCGGACTCGGCCTCGTGGGATCGCGGTTTGCGGGCCGTGGTCACGGCAATCCCCTCTTGCTCCGCCTTCTTTTTGTCTTCTTCGATTTCCTACCACAAACATGGGCAAATCAGCAGAACACTAACTCATTGTGTAGTAGATAAAGAATAAAAACAAAAAGCGTCGTAAAAAAGAAAAAAACGTTTCCACATTCGATGTCATCTTCATACGACGTGGTCAAAATGATTATATATTATTAGATTTCAGCTGAGTGTTTTTGGCTTATAGGACTAAACCAGAGGAAACTCGGAAATGCGAGGGAATGTGCTGCTTTGTAACACATGCAGCTGCAGGCTGACAGAGAGCATTATGCGCCAAAACACTGATCCCTGACTCATGGTACTTAGAAATCCAGAAAGACTGGGAGAGACGGTGAAACGCAAATGAAAACAGCAGTGATTTGCAACTTTTCTTTGACATATTCAAAAATTTAAAAAGTAATGCGTTATTTTATCAACTATTTAAAAATATATATACATATGCACACATTCTGAATTTGGACCCTACAATACATTTCAGAAAAGGCTGGACAGGCATTCGCGTTTGGTTTCTGACTGTCCTTGTTCTTAATTTGCTGGATTATTTAAATCACAATTTAGTCAGAGTTTTGTCAAGCCTTGATCCATGCTTGCTTGTAACTGACAGCATCACCTACACAACATTTTCCGCTCTTAGCCTTATGTTGCCCCCTGCCAACTTTTTCGAAACATGTTGCAGGCAAAATAATTTGGGAAAAAACACATTTATAAAATAAGTGTCCAGTGATAAGGTTAACTCTCAAACACTAAAATTTTTACTCACTTTAATCACTTTTATTTTAATACAGATCGAAGACAACTTAATAATCATAACTGTTTCTCTTTACATTCTGCAATCAATTAAAACTTTTTTGAACTGAGGTTTGTAAATGACAGAAGGATGTGTAACGATAGAATCTATTCATATTTATATTGATTTATTACTGCTTACCTGATATCGACGAACAAGAGCCTCATTCTTCTTTCGAAGAGCCTCAATCCGTCGGTCAAGCTCCGCATCTTTCTCTTCTTTCGTCTTCAGATCAACTGCTGTCGACTAGACAGCAAAGAAAATCATGAAGGGAGAACAGAACGTGACAACCAAAGCAACGCAAGAACTCAAAGCATTAAAAAGCACTCTTTTAGCCAGCCGTGTCAGTGAACAGCTAAAACAACCATCTCCTGTGCATCTATGCATGTAATGATACAGTACAGCAGTGCAGTTTGTAACAATTTAACTGGGTAACACCAATCAACTGCAGAGGCTACAATACAATCATGTGATCATACACAAGACCGTCACACCTGTCTTCCTAAGTTACCGATTCTGAAACACGGATCCAATCTTAACACCTAAACAACAACCTTAGATGAACAAAACGTTGTGGACTCACCATGGCTGCATGCACCGCGTTGTTTTACAGGTGGCAGACAGGAATACTGCCACTTAACTTTGCGGTTTCCACCCCTACGCAAGAAAGACAAACAACTTTGAAGATACCCAACACCACAGCCGACGATTATCCAGTCACCGGTGACGACCAGATTATTTTAATATGGCGCATTTACTCTCAGATAGTTTATGTGGTAGCCATAACATACACACACATGAACAGAATTTCAGAAGATTAACAAATCAGCACGTAAAGGGGATAATTACTGAAGAGACCCTATAGAGAGGCAAATAAACAGAATTTCATATGCAGCGACTAGTTATTTTCCAAATCACTTGTTAACTGCATAATTAGGAGTGTTCAAACACGCATAAATCAATATGTATTTATTAGCGCATGCCATCGCCCCCCTCACCTCTCTTTAGTCCTCCCTAACTCAAATAACCAAGTCAGCTTAATTTTATCATTACAATACTTGACACTGATCGACAATAACCTAGAACTTATTCTCAGCCAAATATAAATACTGTGCCAGATAGCTATAGTACATGAACCTGTTTCGTACCGCTTGATACAATTAAACGACTGCACCCTTAAAAACGGGATCGGGTAAGCTATGCCTCAGCTTGTGGCCGAAGACAACAAGAGTTCAATATTGGCATTTTACGTGTATTTAATATTCTTACCTACCTTTATTTTGTGCGGATTATTTTATTTACAGGCCCCCGGTATGTGCAGTTTCTGTCCTGGCAAAATCATGTCCTCGCATCCATTTCCGGTACAATGAACTACAACTTCCGTCCAAATAATGAGCCGGGGCGCGTGTTAAAGGGATCGAAGGCGGCACGGGACGATATGCGCGCGCCGACAAAAAATGCGATAGTGACAGTTCATTTATCAACCTCAGTCGTATCAATGAGCAACCTTGGAGAGACTATAAAAGCGACTGTGTGCAAACGGGTGGGGTGTGTTGTGAATCAGCCATTAACTGATGGGGTGAAGGAAGGGAAACCAAATAGAAATTTAAAATTATACTCAAATATCCACGTTGCCCGGAAGAGCTTTTTGAACAGCCAAACTATTTTATCGGTTTAAAGCATACAGCGTGCATCTATCTAATGCAGTTTACACTACAAATGAAGTGTATATGTCAAGCTTTGGAATTTCCATTTTCCGGAAGGTATAACTATTTGTCAACCCAGATTGTATACGAAACTTTTCGGTCACTTAACTGGTCCGAGATGGGTTTTACTGCTAGGAAACTCTAAAAACTTCAATGACAATAATAGTGAATAAAAAACGGCACTGGTATACATATTTGTTTGTATTCACTAATTCACTAAGTTCGTATTTCAACAGTCAAAAACTCATTTAAAACACATGTAGTTTACTTTCACAAACTTTCACTTGACATAGACTTTGTTTATATTTATCTTTTAAATATATATATCATAATGGGATAGGAAAGTTTAGTGAATCTTGCTGCGACGTCGAGAAACGTTACGAGGTTTTACTGTAAACACTTATTTACTTTACTTTAAAATATACTATTAAATACATTAATACGTATATTATATTAATATATTAATACGTAAATTGAACTGCAAAAAATGTAAGGGGTAATGTATGACAATTCTTATATTACTCACAAGGGGGCGCTTTAATACAGTGAATTAAGTTAATGATTTCTGTGTACTTCTCAAAATCTGGAATTCTGTTTATAATGTACCAACACCGTTAAAACGTATGATTATGTATTTAAGCACTCACCCTTACTATCATACTACAGGCTGCTACATACAGTTCCGTAAAATGTAAGTGTGCAGCTTCCGTAAGAGCGGCACACTCACCTATATATAAATTTCTATCACGGGTAATTTATTCACGTTTTAATTTAATTAAAACTACGAAAGTTCATGTAATGAATGTAAAAGAAGTGTTAGATTGGAGAATGGTGCTCTGGTGTGTATCACGGATTTGATCACCTCAGTGTTCAAAGAGGAACTGACCACGCTCCCTTTTATATGACGGCGCGCTCTAAAAATAGAAACGGTGTTGTAATCACGAGCGATATATTTTTAGAGAAATGACGTGTTCGATAAAACAAAAAACTTTCCGAAAGTACGTGAGCGGACGCGCTCTTATTGGGTTCATGCAAATATTTAGAGGACACCGCAATGCCAGCGCATAATCGCCCGTAAAGACGGGTTAAATTTCATAAGAGCGGTGCAATGTGCACGTTTGTGACGGAAGTTTTCTCTATAACCTGCGACATCACACACTGCATACAAGTGATAAGATTGTGTCAATCCCGTGTTAACCTAATTAGTACGTACGTCAAAGGACTAATCCTTAAAGTCAGCTACTTTGGTAAATTGTTAGTGGCTTATGTAAACGTAATCCGAAATGACAGGGTTGTCAATATACACTAGTGGGCAAAATTGTGGAAACACTTGCAATTTTTATAGATTGCGGAACTTTATTCCAGTTACTCTAGTTACTTGTTTAATCGTCCACTTGTATGATATTTGTATACATTATTTGATTGTTTATATACATTACCGCCGTTTTTAAAACGTAATGCCAAAAATGTTAGGTGTTTCCACAATTCCGTCCACTAGTGCAGAATCCATAAAATAACAAATGGTCTGATATCTTTATGAAGGGAACATTGTTATACTAGAAAAAACGGGCCATCAAGCATTCAGTGAAAATGCAGTCAGGTAAAAGAAATCATAATAATCATAATGAATTTACTATTTGATGCTTTAATGTTAATCCTAATGCAAGAACAAAATCAACACATTCATCAACATAAATTAATACATAAGCGGGAGCAAATAGAATCAAGGGCTTGACATTGCTGGTGGACGACACAGGCTGACGCTGACGGTAGATGACAGAAGGACCCCCCCCCCCCCCACGTGCTGATGAGCGGCCTCTCGTAGACTCTCCTTGCTTTGCAGTGTCATCATGGGGAGCGAGAAGGAGCGCGCCGCCGTGCCGGAGCAGCCAATGGCGGCGCCCCTGCCGCGCCAGCCGCAGCGCTGTTTCCGGGCAGAAGAAACGGGCGAAAGAAAAACAATCTACTCCGGGTGCGAGTCTCTATCTGCGTCCGCGCTCCCTTTTCCTGCACGTCGGGTTCGCGCTTTAGTGACATTACTGCGCCTATCAGTCAAATATAGAACTAGTGCTTATTTTAAAATAGCCTATGACATTTTGAGGGCCTTAATGCAATGAAAAAGCTTTCTTCTAAAAAGAAACTCGGTTGAATTAAATAAAAATAATTAAGTCTGTGTTTTTGTAAACATTAAATTACTCAAGTACTGTATATGTGTGAGCATAGAAATATGGGGACCGTGAAAAAAAAACCTTGTGGTATTATGGTCTTATGAGGGCATTATGGTAGCCAGTTTCCACCACTTGTAGCTAAGTGAAACACTGGTAGCCTGATAGATCTGTTCCCTGTCTCATAAGGCCATGCAACCTGACGCCAGGCAAAACCTAGTTCGTGGAATCAATTACAGACCTTTTGATACGAGGTGATTACTTTTTGCTGAATTCCGTTACAGGATGACATGTGTCTATCACCTCACCATTCAATAATCATCTATGATCTAGTCTGACACTAAACTAGGCAGTGTAAGGTTTCACTTTTGTCACAGTTACCTCTCTAGTTGTGTAAACACAGGCATAAGGATGACCTAATTGTTGTGACAGCCCAAGCAACCAAGTCAGGCTCAATTACATGACAGCCGGTGCTCTGTTCCGATCCAGGTGACCCTTACTGACCCTAACTGATCCTTTCTTACCTCCTCCCTTGGTTCCTTCATTCTTTCCTTTCTTGGTTCCTAACTGCCAGAACATATTATTTTAACTGAACTAAAAAAACATCCTCGAAGCTAACACCATTTTTTGCTCTTTACATCTGACACAATCTAATATTTTAATGAGTACATCACTTTTCTAGTTATGTTTGTAAAGTAAGATGCTATGTTGACTTAGGGGCCCTGGTTTCCAGCACCAGGATATTGAAATAAGATGTACCTGAGTAGCCAGTCTGTAGAGGGAAACCAGGAAGAGAGGAATTTCAACACTGGGAGGAGACAAGTGATATGTGACCTTATGGATGATCTGAAGTGGCTTAATAGCCAAGAAAGGCAATTATAATATGGGCTAGTTGTTGGGTAGAGAGCGTGGGTGTCATTAGATCCGATTATCTGGGGCTATACTTCTGAGTATTTTAAGCTGAGCCCCGAATATTTTAGCTCAGATGCCAATCTTCCTTCAAAAACAAAAAAAGTCAAGCCCCAGGTGAACTTGACTTAGCCTCTGATTTTTTCAGTAGCTAGAAAGTCCCCTGGTGGAGAATTTTGTTGTGCAGTAAAATCCGCAGGATTGAGTCACAGACATTGTGGCTTTGCACTTATGTCATACAAAAACTATGTACAGTTACAAACTATGGAGCTCTCAGGAACGATGAGCCAGAGAATGTGTATTGTTCACCAAAGCAGGTTATTTTAAAAGGAAACTTGAAATGTTTCCTTCTGGAAAGTGATGCAACGATCAGTACACACAAAAGAACACATACCCGTTTAAAAACTCTTTCTGTGTTCAAATCACATGTCACTAAAGTGACTTTTATTAATCGAGTCACTACAAATCAACAAAAATCTTGCAATGACGTCTACGCCTGCAGTTTAATGCTACCTAGATGCGTTTATAATGAGGGGAAGTAATCTGTGAATGACTTCACTTTTTAAGAAGTGAGTTGTATGTGAGACTTGTGATTTTAAGGGTTGTGTTAGCTATGGAGGAAGCAGAAGTGAGTGGAATAGTGGCTTATACGTCCTAGGTTTCAATCTTGCCTCTAACTGTTTCTCTCTGTTTACACGTTACCTCCCGGTGTCCACACACACATCGCTAGGCTAACTGGCACCTCTAAGTTGCCCATAGTGTGTGTATGGTTTTATATATATTAAATCGTAGGGGTATACTTTTTTCAGTCCCCACAAGGGAAAACTAAATTTTATAAAAATCATTGCTGCAATCAGAAATCTAAAATAGCCGAAAGTCTTGTATTTTGTTTGGCTACTTGTGGTTAAGGTTAGGGCTGGGTAGGGGTTAAGGTTGTCATAATTGGGATTAGAGTTTTGACCATAGAAATGAATGGACAGGGTTCACAAAGATATGAATACAGACATGCCTGCATCTGTGTTTGTGTATGTGTGTGTTTGTGTATAAGGGCTGGGTGACAGAGCAAACTATTTTTATCGTGATATATTTTTCATTTCAGTCCATATTGATAATTATTATATATAGACTAGCGGCAAAATTGTGTAAATACTTCCAGTTTTGGAGATTGCAGAACGTTATTCCAGTTACTTATTTAATCGTCCAATGTATTGCATATTCTTTGATTGTTTATAAATATCACGGCCAATATTCGTGTAGTAATTTTTAAAACATGCCATCCAGAGCACCCTGGTCTGGCTGGAATAGGGTCCTCTTCACCCTGACCAGCATAAGCACGTGGAAGACAGATCGATGGATTATTTAACTAAGGTGATAAACATGAGTGACAAATTAATAATTAGTCTGTAGACAGTGGAATGAAGAATAAAACGTTTAAGAAAGAAGCACATAAAAGAATTTACAAATGATGTTTGGGAAGACGATATGGGCAAGGCAGAGAACAATGTAGATATAAAGTGATTGTTGATTATCCTCCATAAAAGAGGAAGATTCACAAGGTGGCTCTGGTAGTTAGGACTCTAAAATTTGCTTAAAATTAGTCATTTACTCAAATTTTCTTAGAATGCCACGGCTGGCAGAGGGATGACACTGTAGGGCCCTTGAGCAAGACCCTTAGCCCCAGTTGTTCTAGGGCAGGGGTGCCCAATCTTATCCGCAAAGGGCCGGTGTGTTTGCGGGTTTTCACTGCAGCTCCCTAATTATATTACTAATTAGAGGACTGATTGGTTGAAGAGTCCTCACACCTGGGTTTGAACAGCTGACCTACAGGTTATCCCAAAAACCTGCATACACACCGGCCCTTTGCGGGTAAGATTGGCCACCGCTGCTCTAGGGAATCTCGGTATAATGGATACCGAGTGGATTACAGAACACTAAAATCTTAGCTGAAGTGAAGGAAACACTGAATATTTAAATGATTTTCTAGAACCAATACCAAGACTCTTCAAATCTGGCCCTCAATTCCAAATCCAGGCCTTGTTTTTAGTTCTCCCGGGTAGTTAGTTTAATAATTACTGGCTCTGATTGGCCACAGAGGCTTCACACCTGGCTGATATGTAAAGGAAAGCTGGAAAATCAGCAGGGCTCAGCATTGTGAGGACCGTGATTTGAATACACCTATCCTGTACAGTCAGGCTGGCAAAAAGCATCAACTTCCTGGGTGGCATGTGCTTTGTAGTTGAGTAAAGTGTGTCGCTCATTAGCTTAAATCTATTACACGGTCATGTGTCTATTCAGAGATGAACCATGTCTTGATGGAAATTGTATCCTTTCTTCCAAACCGTAAGTGATTTTTTGTGATAATGTAGCTTGTTTTTTCCACATTCTCTAACAGTGAATCAATCAAAGCACACTTATGATGAAGATTAAATTATTTGGTTATAATTTCTAGTAGGGATAATTTGTATAAGAATTTATCACTACAGGGACTGAATATGATATTAATAGATGCAGTCAGTGCACAAAGAATAAAAGTATCTTTAATTAGGCAACTGATGCTGTCTGCTTTGATAAAGATAAAGAATAATAATTCTGACCTAAATCAAAACAATCAAATAAAGAAACTTAGTCTAAGGGTGTTTGTTCTCTTGTGTCTGTTTTACGTCATCTTCCATTGCTGAAGACTGGTTCCAATACTAAGTACAGAAGTTCATGAGGATGGTAAAAATCGCTGGATGTCCTTCATGCCTCGCCTTGTAATATCAAAGATACATCAGTTGCATCCTCATCAAAGAACACCAATCCCATGATTCATTGCATCCCAAGTTTGTTCCTGGGAGGCAAGTTAGCAAGACTGCTCTTACCAAGACCACAAGTACGATCTTTGCATTCTTGGTATTGAGAAACACCCCAAATACCTTTGGGACAATCGCAAAGGAGGGGCAAATGCAAAGCTGCGATATAAAGATTAACTATGGCAGTGTTACTATCACATATTCAGGTAGGAAAAATATTTCAGTCATGGTGGTTGCAATATGTCAGCCAAATGTAAAATGCATGTTGAGATTATTTTATCTGAAACCACATCATAAAAGAAGAATCTCAAATGACAATGTTCAGGTGAAACTGACGTATGTGTATTTAAATATTTATTAAATTACAGAGTACTGCTGCTGACCGGTGAGGCATGGCAACTCCAGAATGACTTTTTTGTTGTGTCATTGTATCGTTCTGATTGTGCTTCCAATCTGGTTACTGCAGGATTATTAGTCCCAATTGGGCACTTAAATTAAATTTCAGTAGAAATACCCATCTGTATATAGGTGTAAAAACTGTCATGTAAAAATACCAACATTTAAAAATACCTACAACTGTGTTTGCTTCCCTCAACCTGAAACCGGAAAACATATTACGCTGCTTTGGGTAGAAACGCTAGCTTCTTTCAAAATATTGTTTTTATATGCAAGATTAATCAGGTTACTGTCAAATTCTATCCATTCAGTCAGCCAGCCGTCTTTAAACTATTTGTAAATAGGTTTTGGGGATACTAGCTCTCGTTAAAATATCAAGACTCACTTTTTAGGTCTGCATAGCTTGAGGGGTGATGTCAGAGGACATTTTTGCTTTTACACATTACACAATTTTTATATAGTACAGTGCACAGACAATACAATATAATACAAAAACAATACCATATACAGACAATACAGCACAATAACCAGAAAAGTAGATCATCTATTCACATTTTCTAGATGAAATACATTATCCTGAAATACAAAATATAGAATTTTAAATGGAAATTCATTCCATATCAATAATAAAAACACATTCACAGAAGGAAAATTATTATAACAAACTCAATGGACCAAGATATGCTGATTAAGCAAATGACTTGGTAATGAAGAAAAAGGTTTGGTGAATAATTATAAATGTGTTATGATACCCCAGTGACATTAAGGAAGGGTGATGCCTGAGCTATTTTTAGCATGAGCCTCAGTGATTAAGACACATCAGCTTACAGATGTGGTGAATCGTTATACAGTTAATGAATCATTTCACCTTGTTCTCAAAAGAGAATGGAACCTATCCAAACAATTATGCCTCGAGTATGGTAGCCCATTGATTTGATGGTCATGACACTGATGTTATCTACACCATGACATTCTCAGCTGGTATATTTGAACGCTACAGTAATATTATGGGATGTCACAAGTGTATTGTTCACTGCCACCAGTCAGGCGTGAGCTGGTTTTGGTGTCTCATGGGAGAGTACTGCACACCTTGTGCAGGATTTGATAAAGTTATAGCGACATAAAACATAAAGACACAAAATGCATTTTTCTAAATGTTGAAGAAAAGACACGAATTCTCCATGTTAGTCAGAGGTGGACATTTCAGGTCCAGAAAGTAAAAATCCAAACCAGGATTTTGTTTCAACCAATTAATTTACTACTCTGTGACTGTGACTCTTTATGCTCAACTGGGTGGTTGAAACAAAATCCTGGTTTGGATTTTTACTTTCTGGACCTGAAATGTCCGCCTCTGATGTTAGCCCAAGGTTACAGTGCTTATCCAGTAGAGGTTTCGAAAAAGTGCGGAATCCATCCCAAGAAGCACCGGGCACAAGGCAGGCGTGTCCTCAGTAGATTTCCTGGGCAAGGCAGCCTGGTGGTGTGGTTCTTAGCAATGTTGCCTCATACCTCTGGGATTAGGGTTCAAGTCTCTGCTACAGCACTGTGTGTGGAGTTTGCATGTTCTTCCTATCTTGTCATGGGGTTTCCTCTGGGTACTCTGGTCCCCCCCCCCCCCCCCCACAGGTGTGATCATACCCTGCAATGGGCTGATGTACTATCCTGGGTCATACCCTCCCTTGTGTCCATAGCTTCTGGGACAGGCTCCAGATCTGCATGACCCTGAATAGGACAAGTGGGTATAGAACATGGATGGATGGGTTTTCAGGACATACATAGAAAGCGCACTCAAACTGACTGAATATACAATATTTATAGTAGTTTGTATAAAATCATAATGACAATGATCCCCAAAGCTTTTAAAAATGCTTATGATACTACAATTTGTAGGTAGGCGAACAACAGAAAAAAATAACTCTCATTTTGCTTAGAGAATGTAACGTTTTATTCAGTTTAATTTAAATTACCTGAAAGAGGTATTTCTAAATAATCATTAAGACGCCGTGTCTTTTTCTGCTGCGCTGCACTTCAGGGCAAAGAGCCAGTGGAGATGCATTTTATTTGTGAAGTGGACGACATCCCGATGAAAACAAGGCATTGTTAGTTGGTTAGTTGAGAAGAATCACGTGTGAGTACCATGGGAACAGCCAGCCCTATTGCCATGGCTCATTCCCCAACACCCGTCTTTTGGCTGGCGGCCACACAGGCCGGCCTACTGAGCACAGTAATGAGGTAATTGACTGCTCAAACACATGCCTCTTGAGCAGCTACTTAGTAAATAAACCTGCAAGTAGAGCCTGTCACGTTCTATAAGATCGTCCTCTCACTTTCCGATCAAGTGACCTCATGCTATCATTAAGTATTTTATCTTCCAGGCTTCATCTTACAACATAAATAAACCGCAATCTTCCTGTATGAAAACTGGGGAGGGAAAAAAAAAGAAGCAATCGGAAAAGGAAGTTTGAGGTTAATGACTGGCCCCAGAAATGTCAGTTGCAAATTTGATGCTGATCTTAAAAACCAGTTCATGTTTTCAATAAATGAAGTT
>JAODJU010000036.1:7870834-7889507 GCA_026776725.1 Gnathonemus echidnorhynchus | reverse complement strand
TTTTCGGGGGGGGGGGGGGGGGTTGTTAAAGTAAACATTGTTTTGTCTATAGGATACACTCCTGTTCCACTGCTCCAAAAACCACTAAAGACTTACTTCTGGCAAGGAAGATTATGTGAACACAGCACTTGATAAATTTTTTCCGTAGTCAGAAAGTGGATTCACGTTCTGATTTTTTTTGGTTGACAAAGCTATCACATCATAGCTGACCCTTCTGGTCAGGGACATTCCTCTAAATATTGGGTGATATTGTGACAACACACTGTTCCAGCACTACAGAAAACATTGGGCAACGGTGTAAATGACATCCTATCTGCTTCTGGTGAGTGAGTTTGTACCCAGGACGCCATTTAGATGTAGCATTGGGTCATTTAACACTGTAAGGATTGAATTTGTTATCCAGTTTTTTTTTTTTTTAAACGATGATTCAGGAAATTAAAGTCTGGCTTTTAATCTCCAGACAGAACAGAAAAAGGTACTGGGGTGTATAACCCTGACCATTGAATTTATTTCCAGTTTGGTACATTTATGCCAGTTTAAGGTTTATTTCCAGAATTGTCACCCAAAGAACGCATATCCCATGGTTCATAGCAGTTCTGTTAAAGCTGAGTTCTTGATTTTTCCAGTTCCTGCCTTTAATAACACGTACAAACTTGATATATACCGAGGTGCTAGAGACGATATGTGATTTGCTCCTTTTACAGGAGTTCCTGTTGCTTTGTTGCCATACTTTTGACATGGCCTTGCAGAGAATCATTAATCTAAAAACCTTTAAACATAATCTGGATGTTTTTATTACTTTGAGGTATAAGACCTAGACTGAACCCCACAAGCACACTTACCCTTGCGTGTCTCCACGACACTGAGTGTAGGTGTCCACTTCCTGTGGCAGCCTTTTGACTTCTCATAGTGAGCGTTGGTGGTTCACTTCCTGTGGCGACCTCGTGACTTCCTGTGATGTTTTGATCTGCAATCTCCAGTACAGTCCTTTTCTAAGGGAACCGCCTTACTGTATTTGTTAAGTACCACTGTGTCTGTTACAATATGATGCTGAGACCGTGTATATTTGCTATTTGATATTTTCTATGTGAATTTCCATGTGAATTTTTTATTTTCATTTTACAATAAAGGTTAAAAATGTTATATGTTGCTCGTTTGTCTATTTTGTAACTGAATTAGTGTGAGCTAAAGTTTTAATTTATTTGGACCCTGTAATTTACTAATATAAATATCAAGAGGCACTCAATTATTGTAATTTAACATGGCCCACAATAGTATTATCGCTTCATATATAAGGACCAATCATAGTCTCTAAAATCATCCAACATTTTAATAAAGGCAATTTCATTATCTTTGCATCTAATACTGGCACAGAGTTAACAGGTTAGATTTAATACTTGCCGCAAGAATGTGCAGAATGTTGTAGGCAAAATAAATTATTCAATTCAAATGGTCCGGGGGGGGGGGGGGGTGTTCCATAGTCGAGGGGGGGCAGAACAGAAAGCCTGATCACCCATGGAGCCGAGTTTAGTGCTGGGGAGGAAGTGGCGATTTGAGTTTCTATACAATATGTAATGAACAAAACACAAAACGATACATTTACAGTGTGACCCTAGACCAGCTGTAGATTTATGTAACAGTACACAAATTACATGATTTAGTATGCGGTTTTGGGTTCATGTTTCGGTGCAATTTCGGTACAGCAGGGAATTTGTTTTGAAATGTATTAATAAATATGCAAAATATAAACACAATTAAGGACAGTTGTAAACGAAAGGCAATGTGTCTGTCGACCTGAAGTCCCTGCTCTGTAAGAAATCCAATCTTGCATAAAACTGGGGTTGAACAGGCCACTGTCCATGCAGAATGGAACCTTCTATTTCAGTGTTTCTCAACCTGGCCAGTGTGGATACGCAGACAATACACATTTTTGCACCCACCAAGCTCCCTACCAGAAGCAAAAATGTGGACTGTCTGGCAGGGAGCTGGGAGGGAGCAAAAATGTGGACTGTCTGTGGGTCCCTGAAGACTGGACTGGGAAACACTCTTCTGTTCTATGTTCATGGGTCACACATTAGATTTATTGAACATGGTTGTTCGTGCCATTGTTAAATTTGAATAAGACCTTTAGCATATGCGGAGATAATTGGTTTTCTGTCTGCCAACAGAGAACATTTTGAAGAGCTGTCAAAAGACAGACAGAGACTGCATAGAAGAGTAGCAAGTCATTATCTCACCCAAATTTCTGAGATTAATCACTAGACACTCCGGGAATCGATCATTTGACCGATAGTCTAGTCCTCAAGGCCACTGGGTTTTCAAGGGGAATGATGACATTGCTGTGTGACATTACCTCATGTTCGACATAGAAGAGTGAAGAGGGGAGACGTGCTTTAATTAAACTGGTGTTCTTTAGTCCCATCTGTATTAATCCCCCCAAACTAATCTAAGAAAAAGAGCAGTGACTCTTTTACATGAATCGTGGCATCAAGCCTAAAGTTGTCTTCTTTGTAGTTATTCCTTTAATTCAAGGAAAAATGCAATTGCTGATGCACATTAAACGCTCATTAAACATGAAGAACAGCAAACAAAACCCCTAAAAAGTTAAATCAACCGAAGAATCTTAGAAGACAACAAAGGAAAAGCAATGAGTTCTTTGCACTAATAGAATACTGATATTCTCATAATATACATGAAAGCTTTAGGGTCTCTCAGCTGTCTGACAAGTTAATTTAATTTAGAAACATTATTGAAAACAAATGTCATTTGACTTCATAGGGAGAAAAATTCCTAGTCTTTTCCTGGTTGAAATGTGTCACTAATTGGAGAGTAAATCAGAAAATAGTAGAAATCAAGCAATATTATTTTATGCTCAAGGACTGAATAGTAAAATTTAACAGAAACAGCTAGTTAAGTTCATCGGGCATCTTCCTAATAAGAGTCATTTTTACTAGTCATCTTACAGCCAATTTTCTAAATTTTTTTCTTTAAAATTTGTTTTACTTTCAAGTATAACCATAAGAACAGGCCTATATCTCAAAATCAGTTCAACAGTCTCTTATATTAACCTAGACTTCTGCAAATAACATGTCTTTACCTGTGGTTAGAGCAAAGGTAGAGATTTCAGGCCCAGAGAGTACAAATCCAGACCACGATTTTGTTTCAATCAACCAGTTGAGTATAAAGATTTAGTCACAGACTCAGTTGGTTGGTTATAACAAAACCTTGGTCTGGATTTGTACTCTCTGGACCTGAAATCTCCACCTCTGGGTTAGAGTATATGTGGTTTATATAAGGTTTATTTCTAGAATGTTCTTCCATAGTTAGAGCAATGGGCTGCATTTTTACTGCCATGCCAGACCAGGCCAAGCTCACTTCACGGCCCACGTGGCCTTAAGCCAGAAGCCTAGTGGCCAAAATAAAAGCCGGTTTGCTATTCTGTTTTCAAGAGTCATACACATGAAGTGGCCCACTATGTTTGACATTAAAGTCACAGAAGCACCTAAATCCTATTCAAAAGCCTAACAGTCATTACGCTGAATTCCGAATATTCATCAATGGTTTGGCTACAGCTAACTGGCCTACAGCTAACTAGCCCACGGCTAACATGCTAAGCCATATTTCTCACATATTTGTATGCTATGTTATAGTGTGGATTAGCATAGTCAGCTACTGTCAGTTTTACTCTATAAAAACCAATTAAATTTACCATGCTTCTTTGGCACATTCAGAACATAAATTTCATGTTTCATTCTATATAGGATTTCCCCAAACTGGGCCTGTCTATATCACTCATTCATGTAGCGCCAAAAAAAAAACAGTATACCAAAAATATAC
Source organism: Gnathonemus echidnorhynchus (assembly GCA_026776725.1). NCBI lineage: Eukaryota > Metazoa > Chordata > Actinopteri > Osteoglossiformes > Mormyridae > Gnathonemus > Gnathonemus echidnorhynchus. Next base: position 7,885,670 of record JAODJU010000036.1, on the reverse strand, counting down.
ATTTGCTGGAATCTGAGGAAGTCAAAGAAACATTCCTCAGATCCTTAATGCAGTGTGAAAATGGTGATAATTCTCCCACATCCACTAATGTGTTACTGAGAAATCCTGGAATTTGCGACAAAAGCTCTGAAAAATAATAGGAAAAAAAACATGGTCGCATTTATAAGTCTATTCATTCTCTAGCTTCTTGTCCTGGGAAAGTTCATGGGGGGTCTCGAAGCTGAGGCAGTATTGGGTGCAAGGCTGGGGTACACCCTGGATGGGATGCCAGCAGAGATGGAAATTTCAGGGCCAAAAAATACAAACCAAGACCAAGACTTTGTTTCAACCAACCAGCTGAGTACTCTGAGACTGTGTGTCTTTATACTCAACTGGTTGGTTGAAACAAAATCTTAGCCTGGATTTGTAATTTCTAAATGTCTACTTACATGCATATACACATACCACTACAGCCAGTTAGCCTACCTACTGTAGATGTCTTCAGACTGCAGAAGGAAACCATCACTAGACAGGGGAAAAGACATAGCAGAGGCGGGATTCAAACCCATATGCTGCAGGTTTGAGACACCATGCCTCTCTGTAAAGCTATATTTAATATCATGTTACATGAGTCGACGGAGGATGCCAGTCCATCACAGGATCACACAATACGAGAAATATAAAGACGCCTAACCATAGGTTTTGGGACTGCGGGAGATTAACCCGCATGAACACAAGGCAAGCAGAAGAAAGTCCAAGAGCCGGAATCAATCTCACTAGTGTTGAGGTGTGAGCCTGGACTGCTAAACACTGAACCATCACACTGCTCTGATTTAGATTCCTCAGCTGCAGAAGCTGGCAACTTAGGTCCTGAATTCTTCATCCTGAGCCAGTCAATCATCCCAGGCTTAATGTAAGATTTAAAAAGGTGTGAGAAATCTGTTAGGGGCAGTGCAAGAGACACACACACACACACAGACACACACAGAGTGGTGTGGCTGATTGGTTTAAGGCACTTTGTCTCTCTGAGGGTGTGGGTTTGAGTCCCATTTGTGTTCTGTTCAACAATTTACCCCAGCGATCGATGCTTCAGTTCTCAGATTAGTACTAAACAATCTGATTTTTAAATAGATGACTGGTATGACATGTGCTCTGCATATAGCAGGTTTCTGTGGCTTTGGTTTTCCTTTTGTGATCAAGTTCCCCCTGCAATGCAGACACATGGATTCAAACAATTTAAATTGATTTTATGTCAAGGTCATTGCGATGGATGGATGGATGTTTCTCAGCATGATTGGAGAAATTTATGATTTTTTTTTCTGCCTGTATTGAGTAAATATGATAAATATGTGTGTTATACAGCAGTTTGGAGAAATTAGCAGTACTAAATGCTTTGAAAGGTTCAACAGACGCAGAAAATGACATTTTCACAGCTATAAAGTACAGAAGTCCGATGTGAAAAGTATTCGCAATTGTAAGAGCACCAAGTCTTGTCATGCTACGTAGCTACCTTCATTGTCCAATTACGGTTCTTTAAATAATATTTTATTAGTATAGACGCTCACAGTTAATGGCAGTCGACTCAAACATGTAAATATCTGTTGACAGCTCACTCCTGAAGCTGGACTGAAGGCAAGCTTAAGTCACTGAATTGTATGTTACATGGCAACTACTATTCTACACCCTCACAAAAACGTGGAGAACAGGTACCACAGCAAAGTTAAATATGCATAATAAAAAGAAAAAAATAAATTTAGAAACGTTAAAAAGTTAGAAACGAAGAAATCTATAGTCAGGTTAACAGTTTTTGTTAACTTTATATGAACTTTATGAAGTCAGTTTATAAATCAGATAACCACCATATTTTTACTTTACATATAAATTCATGAAAACATCTTAAATTCATTGGGATACACACACCACCATTGCTATGGTCATAAATGAGCCAGAATTTTATCAAAGAATATTTGTCTTTTCACGTGTGACACTAATTGCTTATTTGACTAACCGCCAGAAAATTTTAGAGATAAAGAAGACTGTTTATAAACAAATTAGCTCGGACTACAATCCCCAACTTTGAATCTTCATCTTCTGAAAATTGCCATCAGGTTGTTTTGACAATGATAACCTGAGCGTTCATGCAAATATCCATACATTTAAAGAAACTGGTAAATGCATGCTTTCAAAAACCGTTTTGATCAAAAAGAAAAAAGGACACGAGAATGGAAGTTAAAACTGTAGGGCAATTGGTTTTATTCTTACAGTTAATACAAAATGTAAAAATATCGTGCTTCAGAATGTCGACACGAATGGAGGTGATGTAGAAAGGACAGGAACCACGTACAATGGAAGAGCTGGACTTGGCCTCAAACAATAGTACGAGAACTTACAATACACACAGTCCATTACACGGCTGACAACGGGAAAGGAGATTGGCCGAAATCCAGGGAAATAAACAGCAAAATATTCAGCTGTATCTGTGTATCCGGGGGTATGTTAGTGACTGTTTGAGAGTGTACGTAATTAACTAGCCAATTATGTAATCATGGCAAGAGTTGGGCATCAATTTAACAGACAAAAATGAGTCCAACCCACTATCTGGTAAAAAGCAACATACCAAAAACAACGTCTCGAAATTCCAGGACAGAGCCGGTGAGGTAAAGAGATGTGCTGCACATTCCAGCTCGCCTCTGGACAAGCCGAAGCTTCTTCATTTGGCACCAAAGAAGTCCACTACGCCACTGCCCTTCGAGCCATCAAAGAAGAAGAAGTTCCTGTGTGGGGGGTCCCTCTGAGAAAGAGCCTGGAACGTGGAAAGGGTCATTGGTTTAGCTACGGCAATAAAAAGGAAAAACGCCCATTAACGAAAAATCGCCTGTGCAGGCCGAGTGCGTGAAGTGGACTCGAGAGTAAAAATAATGGATGCAATGGGGTGTCACTTCAGCCGCATGCAATCGCAGATTCACAGGAGACCCGGGCCAGCAAACGCTCTCGGCTGTGACCGCGTCTCACAGCTTTCCGCTTCCAAAGCTTAACGCTGAGCGTAGGAGCACTGCCACGTTGGCGGAAGAGCATGTAATTAACCGAAACTATTTGTCTGGTGCTAGTGGCAATCAGGAACATACTCAGGAGTTTGACGGTCGATAAATTCCGATGATGGATCACAATCTGACTGCTGTCCCAAACGGGATTTCGTTTTTTTTTTTTTTTGCCGCATTAAACATCTCATAGGAGAGAAACAGGTGAGTGATCAAGACTGACCAGAAAAACACTGAATCAGATAAGGGGTTAAACACAGATGGTAGCGTTTTCTTGTTAGATTTTCTGAAGCGTGTGGGGTGAAGCTGCTCTCTGACTGTGAGGGGTCTGTGCTCAGGTGGCGCCGCGCCGCGAGCCGTCTGCACGTTGCAGCCGGTTTCATCATGCAGGAGCAGCCGGGGACAGGGAAAGTCTGGCTGCGCTCCACCACGGAGGAGGCCTGCGCAGCTGAGACAGCCGGCGCAGCTGGCGCAGCCGACTTAGCCAGGTGCTGCCAACTCCAGCCCAAGCTGGGAAGGAGCAAAAATGTCCTTCCACTGGCGGGCGAAACATCCGGAGAGGGCCACGCGGTTGGCCGCCAGTTCACAGTGCGCGCTGCAGTGCATGGTGGGAAGGAAGAGGCTTATGGCTACATTTCAAAAGCTTTTTTACTCTGTGACTTAGGCTTCCAGCCAAGTGCCCACCGGCTAGAGAGAAAGGCCAAAGTCCACAAGGGAACGCTGCGCACAAAACAGAACCTCTATGTGATGTGACATACTTGGAGTGAGGACCCCAAAAAAAAAGGCGTCCAATCCACATGCCTGGCTAGAATACCATGGCAAGCAAAGGGGGGCATTGGCCTCACGTCAGCTCAAGCACTAATGCACACCTGACACAAAGAACAAGGCAGAGCACCATGGAAAGGCAGACTAATTTTTACAAAGGCATAAAGGCTAGTTTACAATCCCCCTAGAGGCTTTCGCAGAAGCCTTGAGGCGGATTTATTTCTGGGATACTTTGATTTATTTGAGGAAATTGAGAGCAGTCAGTGTTGATACAGGCTGAGCCCTGCAGTCGTCAGCAGCAAGAGTTCATCGCAAAAATTCATCACAATTTGATCTTCGTATCTGTGCCACCAGAATTAAAGATTGCCCCCAACGGAGTCGCTGGCAGAGCTGGGATACGTCTCCCCCATCCTTTCATGGGAGGGGGGATTCAGCTTGCCCCCCCCCCCCCCCCAGCACGGATAAGTCACCGAGACCATCGTGGCGGCGAGCCCCTATCCTGGGACGACTCGGCCTACTTTGTGCGGTGGTGTTACCTTCACGATCTCCTGCGCCAGCACGCCTCCGACCACTGCGCACACCGGGGCCATCTCCGAGAAGCAGTGACTGCAGGGAGGTCACAGGAGAACAAAGACTGTCAGCAGCTCAATGCCTTGCTCAGCAAAAGCACTCAACCTCTGCTGGCTGGCATTTAATAAAACTAGGATTATTTTATAAATCACTGATGGTTATACCAGATGGAAGAATACTGTTTGATGAGTAAGGGATTCTACACATCACATTATCACAGGCAACACAATTTATAATTTATTTCAGTTTTCCAAACAGCTTACTCAGTACTTTTATTTGTACTTAATGCAACTAACCCTGTGCAGCCCCTTCATTAGGTACGTCTGCTCGTAAATGAAACTGCTAAGGATCATGATCTAATGGCACTTTTCCACTGGCACCAAGAACCGAGCGGCACCAAGAACCGAGCGGAACCCGAGCTGTACCACGACCTGCCGGTTTTCAATTGTAAAGCATGCAAGAAGTACCCAAGCCGTACCCATGCTGACATCGCCCTGCTTGCTAGCAGGCCAAAAGCGTGACTAAACAGAGCTAGTTGTGTCACCACTATCTGATTGGTCAAAATGCACGGAGATACCGGTGATTTGCGCCAATATGCAAGGAATATCTGAAAAAAAGATATATTGTATATAATATTCATTATCAGCAGTGTTGCACATCTTGATGTACCACTGCCTTCCCGATGAACTTCAGACTAAAATTTCCAACATCTAACTTAAAAACGTACTAGAGAACAGCTGTGTGGAATCGTAATGCAAACTTACGAACGTGAATGCTAATTCCACTACCGTTTGATGCTAATAAGACGGCGATTCTCACAGAAGTGCTACAAAAATTGGGAAATTAGCACACTGTAAATCATGACGGACACCGTGTGACCAGTAAATGAGCGCCTCTTCGGTTTTTACGCCACTGTTGCTCTCCATCCCCGGCCGCGCTTTCACCGAGCCGATCCTTCCGCAGTGGAAACCGGAGTGAGCTGGATCCGCCCTGTAACTAGTCTTTCTTCGCAGTACGGCTCGGGTACGCCATAAGTGATTTTAAAGATGATGTCATTGTTTTGGCCAGATATAGCGGTACCCTCCCCATCTAACAGACAGCCACCCCCCCTGGGGGTTTTCATGCATTAGTGTCCAGAGTTTGCAGTAAATGGTCAGAGACAAATGGCCAGATATGTTAAAGCACAAATAACAGCTCAGGACAACAGCGGTGTGCAGAAAGGCCATAGCTTGTCAATTCCTGGTGGCTCTGAAGGCAAAAGGGGATCCTGTGTAGGGGTACCTAATAAAGAGGCCACTGAGTATAAACTTTACTGTCAAAAGTGCATAAAAGAGAAGCTTCACAGTTCACACACATACATCCACCCACATACTGCCAGGCCAAAAAAAGAGGTCGCCATTTGAATTTTTCATTGGACCGCCTTTAGCTTTGATTACGGTGCACATTTGCCATGACATTGTTCCTATGTGCTTATGCAACACCTCAACATTTATTTTCATCCAGATTTGCATTAATTTCTCGCAGAGATCTTATATTGATGACAAGGGAGTCGACCCACTCCTTCAAATGCCAAAGACGTTCAATGGGGTTAAGGTCAAGACCCTCTAGTGGCCAAATCACGCGTGAAAATGATTCCTCATGCTCCCTGAACCACTCTTTGACAATTCAAGCCGAATTAATCTTGGCTTTCTTGTCCTGGAATTTGCCCTTAGGAAAGAAAAAAATCCATTGATGATGGATGGAGGTGTAACCTGGTCGTTCAGTAGGTTCAGGTACTCAGCTGACTTCACTTTATCGCTGCATAATGTCGCTGAGCTGTAATAATGATTCAATGATCAGCATTAAGTACTTGCTGATTTAAATTCAAAGGGTGACGTTCTTTTCGGCTGGCCGGCATCTAACCCCTTTGCAAAAGGTGAAAAGGTTCATGCTAACCTGACAAAATCGTCGGGAAGCAGTTCACTACCCAGACCCTGGGCTTCCAGGACATCATCGCGGATCTGCTGCAAGAGAGAGGAATCCTCCGCGAAAGTGCCAGGATGTGGATCACGACCCTTATCGGTTCGGAACTTAAGCAGCACTGGAGGAGGAGCGAGAAAAAGTGGGAGGGATAATGACGACAATGTCAACAACGACAGCTAAAAAATTGTAATAATAATAATGCAAACATAATAACTTAGCAGGCAGTTGTCTTCAAAGGTACTTAGGTTGGTTGAAACAAGTGCTTTAGAAATAGCCTCATTAAATGTCATGCTGCATAATTATGCGAGATATAAAAATACAAACCTCTAATGAGTGCAGCTTTCAATATAAAACTGCACCAGTTTAAAATGAAGCTCATACCGTACAATGTGATATATAAAAATGACATCATACAAAAGCAGACACCAACAGCCAAAGACATAAATCCATTTAGGTCCCAAAGATTCATTATCTTATATACAATCAAGATGCAGTTACAAGAATTACAAGACATGACTTTTCAAAAAAGCTTGAGAAGCAGGAAGGATTTTGCAGTCCTGAGGTTCAGGAAAAGCTTGCTTCATTACAGAGAGGACAAGACTGAGAACAAATGCGGTTTTTATTTATGACCTTTGAGGCCTGGAACAGTTTGATGACCAAGTGTAGAGGAATGTGGTGACCTTGAAGTGCAGTAGAGTTTAATTAAAGCGTTACTTGGCAGCCATATGTATCAAGTTATTGGTATAATTTAGGGCTGCTGCGATTAGTCGACGTGGTTGATGACGCTGAAAATGCGTCGACATCAATATTTTAAATCGATGCATCGTTTTCTGTAAATGATTTTAACGAAATTACCTTTATGATTTCTGAAATGCTTCAGTTCATTATAACATATGTTTTTCTTCAATATCACTGCGTAATTATAGGAATCATTCAAATCATCACTAAACAAAAAGGTTCGATGGCATACGATAGCGGCACTAGCATTGCGCACGAGTGCCGGACAAGAAAACATGGAAACACTATTCTGGATGATGGAACAACAGAATAGGCAAAACCACTGTAAGCCTGTCTGTTCATGTTTATTAAATTTCCATTAGTACAGAGAACATTTTAATATATTTTGTCCTTGTATATACAAAAACATCTAATAATTACCTATTAATCTGCAAAAAGTACCGCCACACCAATAGCGTTTCTCTACCTACTTTACCGCACCGATACTTTACTTCTCCTCTTTTAATTGAAGTTGTGGCTACAGAGAGACTTCAATGCTTATTGCTTCCATGATTTACCAAAACAGTCGCATGTTGCGTGCACCACTAACCGATTTTAATAAGCATAAGCATACGCTGAATTTATACAGATTACTAACTTCTGGGCATCACAATATGCATCTCATTAATATTTTAGGCATACTACTCCTCTACTTATTGAACTGTGGGAGAAAATAATGTCCGTATAGTGCTGAAAAGTCGTTGCGCATTATCTAAAGTGCTGCAATGATGTACAGTTTGTTATTGTCAAAATAAAATCAAACTGTGAGTTTGATTTTCTGGATGAAAATTAATTGTTTAGATTAATCGACCGTTAGGTAAAATAGTCGATAGATTAATCCATAGAAAAATAGCCGTTTGTGGCAGCCTTGGTATAATCTCCAGCTAGTAGGCAGAAATGAAAGGATGAGGGGAAAAAAAAAAGATACAACTATGACAGTCAAACGATTTGAGCACCAGTGTTGTGGAAGTGCTGGCGTGGCTCTGTGAAGAAACCTGGACGCTTAGCAAGACCATAGACTTATAGAAGTTAGACTATAAGCAGTTTACTCATATTTCTACCTTAAGAAACACAAATGACCATATCCATGATCCTGGATAATTCAGTCAAATGCAGTCTGTAGCCAACTGTCCAACACAACCAAAGTCTGCAGTGACATTTTTCTGAGCACTTTGACATTCGATTGTGCTACTTTCCATAGGAGGCATAAATAAAAGACATTCCACTATTTCCAGAGATGCAGCTCTGCTTTGTATGTATATCCACCTACTGACCATTGCTCTATAGTATTGTTTCCAAACCCGTTCCCCTGGGACCCACAGACGCTCCATATTTTTGCTCCCTCCCAGCTCCTTGTAAAAGCAAAAATGTGGACGAACTGCAGGACCCAAGGTACTGTGCTGGGAAACTCTGCTCTACAGACAGTAACACCAACCGAACCAGGGATCCTGTCTGTTTCACTGTTCCTAGTTCGTCGATATGAGACCAAGACCGTCAAACAACCTAATGGGCACTATCAAACACATAAAACTTGCAAACCCAAAAAACAGAACGTAATGGATAAATTATTCAGTTCACTGCACTGCACATTTATCAGAAAAATATTTTATTCATAGAATATAATTTATTCTTGGTAATGAAGCAATGAAACTACTTATATATTCAGAACATTTAAAACATGTAGTTATTTAGCAGATGTCTGCCAGAAGTAATGTGCAAGTGAGTAAAAGAAGGTTCATCCTACACCCAGCCCTGCTCACAGGCCCAATGGTGAAACGCTTAATCTGCGAGCCACAGGGTTTTAACCCCCGACCTTATGGAAACAAATCCTGAATCTGCTAAGCTTCACTCCACAGCAGAAGGACACTTCTAATGCAGTCTTTCCCAACTCGGTCCTCAGGAACCCACAGACGGTCCATGTTTTCGCTCCCTCCCTGCTTGCCGGACAGTGCACATCTCCCCAGCTCTCGGAGGGAGCAAAAACGTGGATTGTCTGCAAGTCCCCAAGGACCAGATTGGGAAACACTGCTCTAATGTTGTTTGCTCCTCTCATTCAGAGATGTGGACGGCAGATACTGCATGTGATCTCATAACAGTAACAATTTGGTAGTAAATATCCTTACTTATTATCAGCCAAGAATTATTAATACACTTAATGTCTAAATATAGTTAAAAACTACTAATGTACTTATGGTATCTAGCATGAAGGCTGTAGATGTTATGCATGCATTAATTGTTTATCTGTCTCAGGTTTTAATTAGAATAGTGATATTTTATTCATCCCCAGTGGGAAATTCAAGTACAAGGCCAAGCAACATAAATTAGGTCACTTTACATAAATTACAAATGACTGTGGTGAGAAATCAGTAGAACCTTGACATTAATCTTTATTAATATACCCGATACCAATTAAAAACCTAAATTGTGAATTTTTCTAGGGCTGCCACTAACTACTATTTTTCAATGGAATAATCTATCTGCTATTTTGCAGATTGGTCGATTAACCTAAACGAGTAATTTTCCTCCAGAAAATGGAATAGACAATTTAATTTTATTTTATTTTCACAACAACAATCTATGTTACTGCAGCGCTTTAGATAATGGACGCCGGCTTTTCAGCACTATATGGACATAACTTTCACCCACAGTTCGATAAGAAAATTAGTAGTATGCATAAAATATTAATGAGTTGCGCATTGTGACGCACAAAAGTTAGTAATCCGTATAAATTCGGTGTATCCTTATGCTTATTAAATTCGGTTACCGGAGCACGCCACTATTTTAGTAAATCGTGGAAGTGATAAACACTGAAGTCAGGACATGGACAGCCCAGCAACCACATCATCTTTTAAAAGAGGAGAAACTGTTTTCTTTTATTTAGCGTCCGTTTTGTTTCAGTTTTCGTTTACGATAATAAAATTGGTCCCACAAGCCCAAAGCGCCCGAACGCATCGTCAATCAACGCAGAATAAACCCAGATTTTAGCGTAAACATTTTCATAAACACTTATTCAATGGAGATTCTACGGTAGCTGAGAGACAACTTTATGGCTTTAATAATGAGTGTATTTAGCAGCTACAAGGACAAAAGATATTAAAAAGCTCTCTGTACTAATGGTAATTAATTTAATAAAAACGAATAGACTTCCAGTGGTTTGCTCACTCTGGTGGTCCAGATTAGCACCTGTGTGTTTTCTCTTCTCTTATGTCATCGAATTTTGCAGTGTAAAACCACCTTTTTATTTGAACTACTCCCATAATTACGTAGTACTATTAAAGGAGAACAATTTTATAATGCATGTGTTTTAGAAACCACAATGGTAATTTCATTATTTTTTGTTAATGATGCGTCGTTTAAAATATTGAATATCGAAGCATTTTCACCGTCGACAAATCGCGGGAGCCCTGAATCTGTCACTTAAAAATTAAGTAATCAAGCAATCAACTGACTACTCAATGTATAAAATTACCAGACAAAAATAAAAATAATACAATTCAAAGTAATTAATGATCAAGAAAAAAAAGCCCTGATAATAATTATTAACATGTTAAATAAGTACCAGCTGTAGTTGATAAGTCTTAAACGGATTTAGTTAAATTAATCTAACCATTCAAACAACTTTAAACTGAACAGTTTGGGTTGCTAAGAACTCTGCTTTTGTTTCTGACAAACATTTCAATATCATTAAATCGACAGCAGTATCAATATGTATCTCTTTAGTAAATTATCACATAAAGACCATAGGCTTTTACCAGCACAAAAACAGCCCTTCTGATTTTGCAAAAAAATTTACGCAAATGGATTAACAGATTTGTTTCTCCATTATATACATGAAAACAAAAAAATACAAATGAGAAGATGGATTTTGGTGTAATGTCATTCAAATTCATTCAAACAACAGGCCAATCAAAGCTTATTAAAGGCTCAGATGAGCAGAAGCCAGTAGAGACACTGGATCGTAGAGATAATCATCTTATTCCTTTTTATCCTGTGTTCAAACACTACAAATTACTATCCATGACTATAATACCACAGCCTTTGGTTGGGTCCTTACATGGAAGAGCAAGCCTTTTAATGTCACTGTATTTTGTAACTGTTAGCTTATCTAAGGCTATTGCAACACTGTTTTGTTTTCCAAAATGGAAACTACTTCTGAAACTGTAATACTGTCCATATGCTGTTTGGTGCACTTCATAATATCATAGCATCATTTTTAAAACATACAGCATTATTGCAAACATGGTAGTGACTAAATATTACAATACTTGTGCACTAAGTATATAGCTAAACAAATGACTTATGTAGTCACCTAACTAGTTGTACTGCTGAGTAGACTGAAGAACAATTTTTGTTTAATACATGGTATTTTCTTTCACCCTTTAATCCACCAATTAGGAGTCCTATTGATCAGAAGTTTTGAATTTTGCGTCGTATGACTGATACGACTTTATCAACATCCCGAAATTTTGGTCAAATGCGTCTTTGTTTGTATAAGAAAATGTACTGACAAAAATCAATTTTAAAATCTTTTAGCAGTTTTAAAAAGTTATGATGGGACATCTACAATTGCAGATGTTTGGTGCTCATGACTACAAGTAGACTGCCTGACACAATATAGATCAGTAAATTACTTTAAATGCTTTTTAGACAGAAACAGTGCATCATCGACAACTCCTAGTCTAAGTTTATTTAACACAAAACTTAACAGCTGTGTGGCAATTTCACCTCCACCTCCACCCCAGGACCATCTCTGCCACCTTGACAGGAAGATTTCAAAGGAAATCAATGCAGCAGCTGTTAAGCAATGAGTTGCTGTGGAATGTTTGTGCTCACTGACCTGTGCGGCTCTCATGGACCGGTGAGGATTTCCCCCCGCCCACTCTAATGCAGCTCTCTGCCCATACCCAGTCACAAACGTTTCCTGTCTTTAGCTGGATTGCAAATTGCACCATAATGCCCACCTACTAACTCTTTCCACTGCCAAGACATCATACACACACCCAGTAACACTAAACCTCAGTCAAACCAGTACGGCCCTTTAAAACACCAAATCGAGCACATACAACAAACACAGCCCATTGGGGAGGAAGTATTAGAAATGAAATCTGCAAATTGATTAATGTGAAATTGGTTAATTCAATTAAGGCCCCAATAACCTACACACTGAAATTAACTGTACCACGACAGTCATAAATAATGTTTGAAACAAGATATGAGAAATGGAAGTATTTCATAACATATGCATTAACAAAATAAGGAAGAACAGGCTTATTCACAGTAATTGCGAAGCAATTTCTACCTTTATATTTCAAACCATGGATGTTGCCATTGATTAACCTCAGAGTCTGCCATCTGTGATAGAGAGAAGTTCAGAAGGGAAATGGGTCTTCCTTTACAACCAAATCGAGAGACCCGGTCATATATATAGTCATGTAACATATTCTTAACCTTTAACAGAACCAAAACAAGTGTAATAAACATTTTTTGCTCAGCGGAAGAAATAAAAACCACAGGGTTGGGCTAACTTCAGCTAACCCATTCAGCGTAATGTTAAGACCACCATGTTTTTCGTTTAAAAGTCACTGCACATGGTTAGTCATGCACAGCCTGTGATGGAAAAAAGAGAACTTTCTGTGCAGAGGTGAAGCACAAAAAAAACTCATAACATGTCAAGGAAAACTGGCAAATTAGCTAAGGGATGAAGCAACTGATTTCTTTTCTTTGTCTCCTGATGGCCTGCTGAATTAGGAGTGCATGCAGAATGAAACACTTCAGGAAGCAGGCTTGAGCTTAAATTACATTTTGTAGCCAAACACTGAGAGAACTAAGAATGGAATTAGCATGACAATAATTTTTTTTTTCTTAGTCCCAGGGGTTGGAGAGTTACCTTGCAATAGGAAGTAATCGGTAGGGGTTCGCTTCAAACCAGCCTTGGCCTTTTCATTTGTCCAATCAATTTCTAAAGCTTCCTTCAAGGAACAGAAGCTGGCTGTCTATTAACAGAGAGGGGAAGGGGGAGCCAAAACGTCAAGACGACGATCGGAAACACATGACTTGATTAAATATAAAAGCAAAATGAAAGATCCATACTTTTTTCACCATGGTGGTCTCAGTAGGGTCTACCCTTGGTTTCTTCGCTTCAGGCCTGTCATTGGCATCTTCAGAGGGTTTCACCACCTTGACTTTCTCCCTGAAGCACACAGGCATGAAAACACTCCACGTGCTTCTTGATAGCGGGGGGGGGGGGGGAACCATGTGTTACACAACAGCCCCGGATACTCACTCCACGAAGTGGTGCTCTGGACCCAAGTTTGAGAACATGTAGCCGTGGTAGCCAAAGACATCACCGCAGAAGACCTTGACGTTCTTCTGGGCGCAGACCTGATCTATGCGGACCATCAGGTCCCGGGGGCAGCCGGTCAGACACACCTGAGGTGAGAGGAGAAGAGCGAGCTTCATGACAAAGTCAACTTAAAATACTATCTGTAAGATAACTGCCTGGATCCCTCAATTGTGCATCTTTTAATTTCTCGATAAACTTTAATTATTAAAAAGCTGAAAACCAGCATTCAGGCTGACAGAAATGTGGGATGAGGAAAAACTGCCATGTAAATGTTGTTATTCTAAGCAAAAAAATGCTTTTGCCATTGAAAGATATTGTTTATCAACAGAACTGACCAACGGGTAGAGGTCTGCTTATCCAAGGAACCTAACTTCACCCTTCCCCATACCAAAGATAAGTGGGTGTTTGGCGCATATAGTTATTGACTGGCACTTATCCTGTGTTGAATGCCATGTGGGGGGCGTGGGTGCTAAATGTGTCACAAGAGGACAGGGTGGGGTGCCTGGTTTGTAATCAGCATTACAATATCTAATACAGCGTTTCCAAATTGCAGACTTGCAGAGCGGCACAGAAAGGAAGGCCTGTATACCACAAATAGCCTATATCCTACATATACCACAAAAGAGGTCATTCTGTCCATTCCCACTATAAAGGCTGAATTCACATCTATTGGCACTAGTGACTAAGCAGGTGTATAGAGAATAAGATCACTGCAATTTCCATGAACATCAATAACAGAATCTGCCATGAAAGTTTCCTGCAGTGTGTGTGTTGTGTGTTGCGTGGCCAAGGGATAGCGACGCGACATGGCTGCAGGACCGCCGCAGGAGTCGCGGACGTGCAGCGCCATTAAGCAGCAGGCTTCCTCCCATTTCAGGAACAGGCACACGGCCACATCAGCTCCGATTTGGTGGTGGCCCACTAATCCTGGCCCCGGGCGACTCATTTATGCAAGCGGACACTTGCTGCATTGTTTGGAACGGAGAGAGGGGGCTTTCCAAGCCCACGGAACAAAAGAGCCCAGCTTTGGCACGACGAGCCGCACAGAGGCAACGACCGAGAGGTGGGACAGAAGACGACGGGGACGGACAAAGATGGACAGAGTTTCTCAAGGAGGAAGTCGCGTTCGCTTGATGTAAAAGATCAACACGCTAAGCAGAACATCATAGAAAAAACTACATCTTAATCAACCTCTTAAAGCAGAGTGATTGAAGCGATACAGGTCCAAATTGCATACCATAAAGGAGACAGAAACGCTGACAGAAATGTGCTGAAATGCATCAACATCTAAACAGAAAACTGGTGCAGTTAGTGGTTTTTGGAAGCAATGATTTTATAGAGCTTTAAAAGACGTCTCAGAGACTGCTGAGCAGTCTGTAACTCAGTAGAATAAGAATGTGAG
>JAODJU010000036.1:7853836-7870764 GCA_026776725.1 Gnathonemus echidnorhynchus | reverse complement strand
CCTCCCAAGCCCCCTCCCCCCACCTCAACCTGAACTTCCAGTGCAGCTCCCTGCGGGACACTCCCCACAGTTTCTGCGGCAGTGGCTGAGCGAGAAAGCATCTGAAGCGTCTGTTCTGTGCTTTGTAACCCTGGCTTGCTTTATCAATCTTTCACAGTCGAGAGCCAAAGCGCGTCTCAATTACATTCCTAGCGTGAAATAAATAATAAACCAAAAGAACCGCCAAAAAAAAAAAAAAAAAACCTGATCACACATCAAAGACATGCATCTCTATCTGGTACCAAAATATGTGGGGAAGATGTGACAGCTGAACTTTTCATACCACATTTGGGTTTTTAAGCAGTCCCAAATATCGCTGCTTTCCTGGACTCGTCTGCCTTGTGTTTTGCTTGACCGTACCCAAGAGGTATTCCAGACCTCAAAGCACAGTGACAGCATCCAGCATGTCAAAGAACCGACGTTTTAATGAGGAGAAAAAATATGCAGCGAAAGCCCATCTCTGTTTACGTTCCATTTCTGTGTGAATATCATCTCATAGACACTGCCGAGGTGTCAGATCTTGTTTGCCTTTAAGCAAACTGACCCTATACAATGCTGAATTCATTTAAATAATGTGGGATTACACATGAAAATTGTATTCAGAAAAATGAGGCACAGGAGAGTTTCAACTTAAAAACAAACAATAGTTCTGCTGGTAAGCTACTGACTAGAAAAGCTATGGTAGAAAAGCACCATCTACAGGAACTTATAGGAAGGCAATATAAAATATACTATGAAGTTTTCTCAAAAAACAATTAGTCCTTTCAGTAACCAACACTGGCCTAAGTTTGTCCTAATTTATACCATATTTCTATATACATAGATATTAAGCTCACAAAGTCACAACATCCTCACACCATCTCAATATTTTCATCAATGGCATTTAAGAGTTATTAAGTCAACGTTTTAAAACACATAGACTCACATTACTCCGGATAATAAGATTATATGGCACTGCCTCTGATCGAGCTATATAATGCAGACCCACTTAAGCAGCCCAGGAGACTCACAGCATCAAACTGCAGGAAGAATTCATCTGGCTTGGACTCCACTCTTTCTGTGTCAGCCTTCACCTCCACCATAGGGTTAAGGTACTGGGCCCGCTCCAAAGAGGCCTCGGCACGGTTCTGCCCCTCAGAACCCACAGGGATGAGGAACTGGGCCCGGCTAGATTCCTCCGTCACCTGGGGAGAAAGAAAAAAAAAAAAAACATTGAAGATAGTCATCCATTTACAATAACCACTTATTGAACTAGAGTTGCAGAGATCTGGAATCTATCCAAGGCAGCATACGGGATAAGGGCATACCCTGGAGAGGATGCCAGTCCATCACAGGGCACTCACACACATGCTAAGGGCAATTTAAAGACAGCAAGTCACCAAAACAGCATGTCGCTGGATCGTGGGAGAAAATACCTAGGCCAAATTCAAAACCCGCAAGCCCAAAGCTCTGAGGCAATAACTTTCATGCCTTTGTGAATGCTGGTCATTTCTCAACGTCGGCACTGTCCCACTTTACATTTCTTTCCCCTCCCTGCCATGGATGAGCATCTGTGAGCCTGGGGCAAATATTGACCGAGAGCAAGCCGCGAGGCCTGGAATCATCCGGAACCCACAGCACAGATGCAGCGCCACCACAGGCCGACACGCTGAGCATCACCAGCTGTCCAAACATAAGGGTCAAACAGAAGTTGGCCAATCAACTCCGAGCAACACTTCTGGCTTGTAATAATGTTGATTAGTAGGCCACTGACACCCATAGCCATTTCAGGAGTTTATTTTGCTGTTCTTGTCCCGAAATCTTTAAGGTACATTGGAACAGCCTTTTTGAAATGGTACTACGTATAAACAGATCTGATTTTAACAACAGAATTAGCCATCAAAATTTACATTCATTCATCTATCTGATACTTTTATCCAAAGTGACTCGCAATACCGAGGAGGGTTACAATTTTTGTGTATAAACCTTGAGATTTTAATCCATGACTTTTGGTGTGTTACTGCAATGCTGCACATGTTCAGCTATAAGAGCCAAAATAAGATATTTTCAAAGACATTTAGTCATAATTAGAACTAGCCATTTCTACACAGACTGCAAACTATATGTTAGTGTTGTCAAAAATCTATTTCAGATTTTGCTTGTAATGATAGCCATTGACAGCTTCTGGAAATAACCAAGATTGTCTCATCATCACCAGTGTGTCTTGATAATACTGAAATTTAAATGTTAAAAACTGTGCAGTTATGAACAAACATTGTTCTGAATCATCAACACATTTATGGAATCGACATCTGAAACGAAATAATTCAGATAACACTGCAGCTCTTACTACAGACACAACTCTCCTTTTGGCAGCAAATAGACTGGTGAAAAACAGGAATCATAATGTCAGTCAATGAGTAGTACACAGATTTAATATGAATACTTCAAAACCACATTTCCAGGATTATCTGCATTATCAGTGTCTCACTCAACGGTCCAACAGCAACAGGAGTCTGCCAGGCTCGGGAGTCATACCAGTAACCTTAGAATTATGGACACAGGTTGAACCACAGGACAAAAATAAGGTGAGATCTTTACCCACACAATGGGCAATTTAGTGATGCCAATTTATGAAACCACATGACTTGGACTGCAGAAACCCATGCAAACACAGGGAGAACATGCAAACTTCACACAGAGAGCTGGACACAGGCATCAAATCCACAACACTTCAGGCACAAGACTATTATATTTGAATAAAAGTACCAACCAGAAGCAGCCCAGTACCTGCTCGTGATCTAAAAGGGTTAACCCTTTCACTCCTGCCAAGATGAGATTTTTAGCAACCTCTGCCCCCAGTCCTTGAAGACCGACAAGCAGAACACGTGATCCTCGCAACCTACATGGGGAAACAGACAAACAGCCATGCATTTCATTCATTTCAAAATTTAATACTGCATTAATCTTTGGCAACTTCTTAAAATATTTTAAAATTTCATTATGTAATAAGAGCATTAATATAATCACTTATATTAAAAGCAGGCTGCACAGCTGAAGAAAATTAAATGCAATGTCGACTTGTATTTCAGTTCAGACTAGTGAAAATGGATCTTCTGAGAGTTAGCAGAGTAAAACCAGTATGTAGCATATTCAGATGTAAGACTACTGGGGGTTACATAAAAAACAGTTGTAGCAGCTAGTGATCAGATGTTCCAATAGCTATGTGGTTAAGGGCTGCAATCCCACCTTTCGCCGCTGGAATTACAGATAAATGTTTGAGGGGTAAAATAAAACACATTTAATAAATTCAACGGAAATACATTTTTTGCAGGATACAAAAATGAAATGGGAATCGGACCGCGACCTAGTTAGAAACTATATAACTGGAATTATTAATACATAACTAGATAGGCACCTACGTAAATGATAATAGTGACATGTGTATTACTACATTTATCGAGCCACATATAAAGATAAATAATGTCTTGCTATAATCGATATTTAAGCGGTTTCTTTTTATAGTGTTATCTAACATTTACATAATACGTAGTTAGTTAACCTAGCTACAAACCTCTTTTGTGCATCCAGACCCCAAAGACGAATCTGTCTATCATATTGGGCAGCCTCCTCCTCGCTAATAACTGAATCTTCCTTTTCAATCATATCTATCATTTTATCCGGTTTAAATTGTATTATCCTTTAAATTAAATATGAAATAACCAGTTATCCTTTTTGTGTACGTCTATCTTTCCTTTTGTAGTTCAACAAAAATCCCGCTATGTGCAGTTTGAATGGACGCTCAATGATGACGATTAACTGCGGTCGCCAAATTAAGTCGCAATACATGGGTCCTGTCATGTGATTTCTAAAAAGTAAAGATTAAATTGCCTATTTGTCCATTTTAATAATAATCTATCCTACACTATTTCATACCATCATGTAATTTGAGTTATCGCATTAAGATAGAATTTGAAACATTACTTTTTTACTGCAACATTTAAGAGAAGATTGTTATTTGAGATATAGATATGCTCTGGTATCAGTATGATTCGTTTTCAAATAGAAACGCCTCTTGTGCATGCGTAAATTTTTTTATTCAAATGGCATACTTGACTTGTAGTTTATTAACTTAGCTTTTAACGTAAAGAAAATCTTGATACAAGTCACAATTAGATGTTTTTAAATAAGTTGCTATAAATGTCCGATTAAAATTAAGCAGGCATTGTTGTTATAGATCGTCGAAATCCGGGAGAGTTTTGTGGGCTTTTGCGAAGTATTTCTCATTATTTCCGTGAGTGACGTTGAGTAATGTCGTCACTGCTGGGACAGACCTCCCCCTTCTCTGTGGAGAAGAGTCGCCGCCATTTTATGTGGATGAGTTTCATTTTACAGCGCAGCTGTAGGACGGAGAACCTCAGGAAACAATTCAGCCTATCTCTCTTTAAACTGTTAATGGGGAATTGACTACTATGAACTGAAACTCTTCCTAAAATCAATTAACAAGTAGATCCAAGTTAAGTGACGCATAAGCCAGTAGATTCCAGTGTCGATTTGTAATTTTTTTTGCACTTAAATGTAGCTAGAGGAAATGGCCGTGGAAAGCATGACTGTCCATCCAAACTCCCCAACAACAACCAACCACGAACACATCAACAGCCTTCTCACTGACGAAAGGTCGAGTAATTCTACAATCATATTTCTATAACAACAATTTATTTATCCTGTGCTTTTTTAGACATAAAAAAGCTCGGGCTTTCTTTTTTCTTTTCAAAGGGATTAAAGTCGCCTTTTTCTGGGGAACAAGCACAGAGGTAACGAACGCCATCTTGAAACGTTGCAGAGCGCAATCTGGAAGGTCAAACACGAACCAGGGATATTTTTCAGAATTTATCTAGCCGCCTTCTTTTAAGAAATATTTCAGTTAATTTTGGAGAATAAAAATGACCACAAGGTCAAAATAGCTATTATTAATGCGTTTAAAGCAAAAGCCAACTAAATTTGAAGGTACAAATATTTTGATAGGGGGAGGGGAAGAAAAAAAAATACATTTCTAATTAATTTGGAAGACCAATTTAACACTAATCAGCATTATTTATCCCAGGTTTGCAGATGGGCAACTGGATGATCGCTAGCAGTTAGCTGACTTTTTCTTGGTCGACGGACGCAACGATAGTGCGTACAATATCTTAACTACGTCTCCCGAACAAAGAGTTCGATATGGCGAACATTTATTAAATATATCTTGTTTATCGCACGAATCGTCCCTCATCACTTGCGTTTATCATTTGGGTGTTATTACCATAGGTGATGAATTACGGATGTTTTTGGCTAATTAACGTAGCGCGTGATTTATATAACAGCTAGGCTAATGAACTAGCTACGCACTTAAAATATGCTCGTTAATTCCGCTTAGCTAACTACGCCAAATATCTACTTATCCAAAATATGTCCCGAACGTTTTAAATCACGTAAATGTAATTAGAGTAAACGTATGTCCAATCGATTTCGGACGCTACTTAAAATAACTATGGAAAAACAAGCGCGCTCTATTGTAGCTAGCGACGTAGCTAGCTAGCTAACATTTTAGTCATAGTGGTTGATTTGGGATATGCTACCATTAATGTAGTCGATTCTCCGCTCCAGATATATTAGTGATATAAAATACTTGTTATGCAGCTATTGTAATTTTATTGAAAATAAATGCATGCGATACTTAACATTGTTTAAAATATGAATGTGTATCATATATAATGTATATAAAAGCTGCATACGGATAACTAAATACGTGATTAATAAGTTAGTTTTAACTTTTCCCCCCCTCCATACACTATTCAGATTCAAATCTTTGTCAAATCCCAGATTGCAGTTTTACCAACTCGAAACAATGCACGAGTTACGTGTGACTCTGACATTTGTAGTTCTTTTACAGGAAGAAATACTTTTTAGGTTGTTACGATGCCCATTTTCCAAGATCCTGTACTGTTTCAAAAGCATTTCAAAAGTTTAAAAATGTGATGTAAAACATAACACAAATTCCCTTGTTTAACTCCCTGGTTTCCTGTAGTTTAATAGTATTGTCATGCCCCATCCAGTATTTCTCCCTTCCTTGAAACCCCATTATCAATAAAATAGGTTGACACCAATATTTTAAAACAGTGGATAAGAATTTCAGTACCTGTGCTTTGAATGGAAATATGAAGCCCGTCACAGTAAGTACTTCCCTGCACTATTTGCAAAGAGGCCTTCTTAACTGGATTTCTGTAGAAGTATGGTGGAAATAGTTTTCTCACTACTTATATTCTTGTATTTTAACTGTAGCAACTTAAAATAAGTTTGCATGAGATTAACTGAAATGTAAGGCATGTCAGTAACACTTAGAACCCCAAATGTGCATATTACTCAGTACCGCTGCATTTTCAGTTTAATATTGTAAGTCTTATTGAACTGTTCACACAAACCTGCATAACTTACTGATGCCCAATCACAGAAATGCCTTTCAAATCATATTTTATTTGAGATGTACTGTTAAAAGTTGGGAGGTTCCTGATGAGGCTGTTACATGCTTTATAGTTTTCCAGTTTTGTTATCTGTCTTCATATTATGCCAAACATACAATGCCGATTCTTAAATACATCCCTAATCTTAAATGCATCCCAATTTGTCAGTCAGATCCTATCGTTTAAGCAGTCTAAAGCAAACTTATGCTTTTTAGGTAGTATATACATTTTTTCAGCATAGACTTAACATAGTGTATAACACAATTCTTTTAAGAAAGTTAATCTGGGTAATATTTGTATGAAATGTAGCTTAGGTACAAATGAAATTCATTGAAAGTTTTCTTAATATTCCCTAATCATAGATATGCTGATGTCTAACTGGTGGTGTGTTTTGGATAATATTTTTAGGATATATGTACGTGTGTATTTGTGTAGCTGTAAACAGCTTAACAGAGTAGATTTGAGAGGGAGTTTGTGCAACTAAACACACATAAAGAAAATTGATCGCAGGCCAACTCCTTGGAGTATGGGCTAACGTCCAGTAGGCATCTATTTTTTGTACAAAGAATAGACAAGAAGCTGGGACCTAGGGCAGGATCAGTGATGTAATTTTATACACAAAAGCTTAGAGTGCATCTAGAGAACTGCTGATAGTGCATAAAAAATATTTTTATGGTTGGTAAAAGGCTTCTTGTGTCTAATTGGGGCTGTAGCTTCAGCAACAGGGGTAGTCAGAGTAATGTTATGGAAAATATGTAAACTGGTGGCTGGTGTGAGTTTTTTTTCCTTTTAAAGCATGTGAGAAAGAGCCAGTTTTAACTTAGCAGAGCAGTTAATAGAGGTGTGGAGTCGGAATACCAAAAGTGGATGAAAGCTGAGAGGAAGTTGATAAATGTGATTCCTCTGGGCATTTTTTGAGTGTTAGATATAATAACCTTGACAAGATCTGCTCTCCCTGTGTTTGAGTAGGACCTCAAAGGCAGAGAATTGTTGTTCAGCCCCTGGAGGAGGAAATAAGATTTTCACACTCTTTGGGGTTGGTTTTGTTCAAATTAGCCTTTCATTGACAGTCTAATAATAATTAGTGGCATATATTAGTCTTTTAGAAGCTGATATGTATCTATTGGTGTTTTAGAAAGTGCATAAAAAGTGTCTAGTTATCTTGAAATTATAGTTGACCCATGGTCTGAGCTTTTCAACAGGTTTTTCTGTCCAGCCTTGCGGTTGTTTGCGTAATGATATATTCTTTTAATAGGCTAAAAAAACTGAGCTCCTATAAGTGTTCTAAGGCTTTGAAAAGGAAGCTGATTTTATTTATAAATAATGCTCTATGTAAAAGTTTATGAATTGCAGCAATGAGCTATTTGGAGAGTATGCTTTTTGGGCTGCCCAAAGCACTTTGTTTAATCTGTAAACAAACACTTTGTCATATTCAAATCCATCGTCATGCTTTGACAGGTGCCACCCACTCCTAAGTTCACTTACTGACAAATTGATGATCGTTGAGCAGTCGAAAGGGTACACAAAACCACAGGAAGAGAATTTGGTATCATGTTGAACTTTGTACGTATTAACATCTGGCCCTTTTTAATGTGGATTCTTCTTGTGCAGAAGTAGATTGATTTCTTTGTAGGCTGTAAAGTATAGCCAGCATGGCCAGCACTGTACTTTAATGTAGTTTCCTTGGTGGCTAGTCCAAAAGGAGTTTCATTTACTACCATGAAATACCAAGGCAGTACAAGTTGTTTTTCTTTTTGAAGAATACTAGTAGGTTTCCAGTAAGATGAGGCCGAAAACATGTAGGGCTGGTAAAGAGATTGCATTGCATTGTCATAGTTTTATTAATGACCCTTTGTCTAAATCTTACTTGTTTGCCAAGTTATCTCAGGTTATAGTTTGACACACATCCTCACGTGTAATATGCGTACCCCTTGAACTGTGTTATGTACATTTCAGCAGGGGCAAGTTAAGTGATGGCTGAAGCACAACCCTTATTGACTGTTTTAAGTCCCTCTACCGTCTGCATCTTCCCCCTTCACTACCACCCTGCACCCCCCACAGTCAAAAGCAAAACACAATCTTTCATTGTAAATGTTCTATAACCCCAATATTGATTGATGTGTGTCATTGCTTCCCATTTTCTGAACACATCCAGGGTCTCATGAACCCTAATACCCTCCCCTGATGTGGATAAATACTGGGAATGTATGCAAAATATGAATGTAATGCACACCCCAGCTGTTAAATCCTGAACATGAGTGCTGCAAACATCTTGCAATATTCACCAAAAGGGAAAATGTTCACCATTCACAAATATGGTTGTAGTCTGCTTTTATATTGTAGGGTGCTCTCAGCTCATATTGATCAAAAATAAACCCATCTGTATATTCCCTAAGTTGCCCAGAATTACTAAAACAAAAGAAAAACAAAGATTGTACCCCTGTATACATCTTAAAACATTTTATAACTTTTTTTATAATGATGTATGAAGTTTGTCCCCAAAATATAATTTTGACCTGTGAAATTAGGCCACCCTGTTATTTTCATGAAAGACAATGAGTTCAGTTACTGTACATCCTGCAGCCTAATGATACTTTATTAACATTATATCTGATTTGAGGAGGGTTTGTTGCTCAGGCTTAATATTGAAAGCAAATTGTTTCATAGGAACATGCCTCATCCAAGTGAATATATTGAAAAATAGTCAGAGGGGCCTTGGGACATTTAGATTTTAAGTGGTTATTTATATTTAAACACCACAGACTCATAAGTCAGGCAAGTAACCGTGAGAAAATAAATGTGTAAAAACTTGTATGCTTTTGCAACCAACTGATAGAACAGAAGTACTTTTTCCACTGTTTACTTGCTGGTGTTTTGCTCAAGACACATGTGCAAACCTACAAAACTCCCAAAAAAGTAACAGCGAGATTCTACATTATTACCACAGTCTTTTTCAGGTATTTATAAAGGGTACTTTTTCCACAGCTGAATCTTGCTTCCTGTGGTGAAATATGTTAAATGGGACATACAAAAATACATACATTTTTGCTGTGTATAATCAGGTGGTTTTCCACTAGGTCATCAAAGTTTATTAAATATAATTTGCTGCATTATGGCTTTGCTCTATAAATGGTATGTAGTGACAAAAGTATAAGACCATCTTGGGAAATTACTGCCTCATCAATTCAAGGTTTGGAAGCCACAATGCTGACACTATCAGTGGTCTTTCTAGATGGTAATTTAGGTCAAGCTTCTGACCTTATGACCGCTTATATGTACGTTGTAGTGAAGTTAAAGGACCTTGGCCCCGGGGAGCTGGGGTAGCTCTGTGGTACAGTACGGTGTAGTAATGCTGTATTTGTGTCATCGTAGGCACGAGGATGAAGAGCTGGAGGAAGGTGAGCTGGAGGACGACGGGGGTGAGGCGGAGCCTCCCAGCCGGGGAGGAGAGGCCCAGGAGAAGCCCCACCGCAGCAAGGAGCGCCATGGCAGCGGCTCAGATGACGATAAAGCCCATCGCCGGAAGAGGAAGAGAAGGAAAGAGAGAGAGAGGGAGAAAGAGAAGAGAAGGGCCAAAAAGAGGCGCAAATCTAGGCACAAGGTGTGACTCTCATTCAGCCACTGATCCAGACTAACAGCCACAGAAACCCAGAATGCCTCGCAGTCACGGGCGTCGCCGCCATTGCATCTGAGGGGGACGTGTCCCCCTCACATTTCATAATTATTCGTTTGGACCCCCCCACATTTAACATAAAATATTAGTTTTATGCCAGTGTCCCCCCACATTCAAAATGCTTCTGACGCCCCTGCTCGCAGTCATTGATGGACACCCGAGTCATTCTTAACACAATCAAAACTTCTTACCGTTAGCCAGTCCAGCAGCTACCCATCTGTATCCTAATCACTTACACTGTTCTGGCTCACAAGGCAGAGGTATACCCTGCGTGGGATGTCTTTCTGTCACAGGTCACATGCACTTCCCCACACTCTCACATGCTAGGAACAATTCAGAAACATCAGATACATGTGTTTGGTACTCAGAAGAAAACTGCAAAAAAAAATAATTTCTTTGAGGATTTGAATCAAGTCACTGAGCTACTATCCTACCTCATCTCATATCTGCAACATGGGAATTGTAATGGGGGGAATTTGAGACGTTCTGAATTACATTTTTCTTAATTTGCAGTTTAGACGGCTAATTTTGAAACTTTAGAAATAGGCTGTGTGCCATATATCGAGCTCCGTTGACCATACCATTTGTTCTAAGAGCTGTTTCAGTCCCCTTTTAAAAATATGCAGTGAATTTTCCTGCTTTAATGAGGATCATGCCCATTCTCTGTGTTTGACTATCATTAGGTCCATCTTTCACCCTAACCTTATGTGTGTGGTTTCCATAGCGACATGCTTCCTCCAGTGATGACCACTCCGACTTCAGTGATGATTCGGACTATAGCCCAAGTGAAAAGAGGAAATACCGGGAGTACAGCCCCCAATACCCCCCTCAGGTATGTTCTTTTCACATATAAACATAGTGTGCACCTCAATAATAACTGAAACAAAAATCTAATAAAAAGGCAAACCTGATATTTTCTGTGCTGCTTCAAGACTGTTTTATTTTCGCCTCCCAGTCTCATTCAGGTTATCCCCCCCCTCCGCCGGCAAGCCATGGTGGACCTATGCCCAAAAAAGTGGGTTACATGAAGATGGACAAGCAAGGCTATGGCGGTTACGACGAGTATGAGGATGAAACCTATGAGGGAGAGGAGGATGAGGAGATGGGCGAGGAAGACTATGATGACTTTGCCAAGGAGCTGAACCAGTATCGCAAGGCCAAAGAGGGCGGTGGGAGTGGCAACAGAGGGGGTCGAGGGAACAGCCACGGGGGCAGAGGTGAGGAGTGGATCCCTTTATCATGAAAAAAGGACTTGGCTGTAGAAGTTAACCTTAATTCTTTGAATGTTTTTAGACTTCATCCAACCCATTTAACTTTTTTGATTAGGAGTATTAATAATGCAATACCTTTAAATACAACAACACCATGACTGTGTAATGTTGTGGAGGAGCGTGTTTATGCATGTGATGTGTCCTTCTAGGTGGTAAAAGTCGCCTGAAAAACCAGCGTGGGCGTGGCCGGGGAGGAATGAGGGGGCGTGGTGGAAGAGGTGGTGGTGGAAGGGGCCGTGGACGGGGCAAAATGGGCGGAGACAATGACGATGGAGATGGGATGATGTATGTAGAAGAGATGGAGGTATGATATGACGTTTGTGTTCCATTAAGGTTGGTTTAAACTTCTGTGTCAATTCCACACCATAAGTACAACAAATTTGTCTGTGGGAAGCTTGGAGCAGCACAAATATAACGAGGACTCGATAAATGGATACTTTGTTACATGTTTGTATTTTTCTGTTTTAACTTCATGATTCAACAATTGAATTTATCTCAGGGTGGGGAGACAAAAAATGCAACATCCAAAATAATGTAGCACATAGTGTTTTGGCAGTATAATTGCTGATCTACACCAGCACACAAGTACAAATGCTCGCATTGGCGTAGGCCACTTGCGTGGGTCACAACGTAACCTCGACACAGAAGTATGTATCAGCCTTTAGTATTTGTCCTTGGTCTGATTTTGTAACAGGGAAGTTATTGTTAATGTGATATACAGTAAACATTCCAAGTAGCTGAGCCAGTAGTATTAGGCTTTTGTTGGGTAAAAACCCATCACCCTGGTATGCGGTTGTATACAGTACGTCACATTTACTGAGGGTAATATTTGATCTCTGTTTAATGTAGGTATTTAAATATTAAATATTTAATCTTATTCATTCATACCATTAACTGCAAGAGCCATTAGAATAGTAAAAATGAACTTTTATGTCATTTTCAGTATGGAGATGACGACTATGACAACATGGGAGAAGATGATTATGATGATTACTCTAAAGAGTTGAATCAGTATAGGAAGTCAAAGGACCGTGGCCGGGGTGAGTGACACTGACTGAACCGAATATCTGTTGCATTAGTGCAGTGAAAAGAATCCTTTTATTTTTTATTTGTGTTTTTGATCTGCAGACTCTTATAAACAAAGGTGTTCACTGTAGAGCCATATCATGTTGATTGCTGGGTTCTGTTTTGAGTGTCACCTCATCTTTACTGTAACTCCTATGAATGATTTTTTGGCTCATTATGTTGTGCCGTTGACTTAGGCGGTAAAGGCGGGCGAGGACGTGGCCGGGGCAAGGGAGGACGTGGCATGAACCGCGGTCGAGGGAGGAATAGAGGCAGAGGACGAGGAGACCAGATCCATGATGAAGACAACAATGGAGATATGGATATGGGGGTGAGTCACCCAGCAGCTAAAAAATGCTTCTGAACATAATACACTGTCATGTGCTCAATTATTGCCACTTGCAAGTACAAAGCAGTGCATATGAGACCATGAGACTTCTCTCTACACTTCACGGCTCAAATGCAAAGTGCAACCATTGGTTGTCCTCCCTGTCACTGGATGCAGTTATGTTTAAGGTGGTGTATTTTATGGGCACTGCTAAATATGATATGCATTGGTGGGGGGCTGTATATTTAGAACAGAATTCTGTTTTGGCATGTGCAGGACGGTGGAGGCGGCCAACGGAGGAATGACCAGGACAAGCATGGACAGGACAAGAAAGGCAAAGCTATTTGCAAATATTACGTTGAGGGACGCTGCACTTGGGTAAGTAGTACTGTGGTTTAAGTATCTGACACATTATTCTGCCACTGAACACTTTCTGCAGTTTTCACAGATGCTTTTCTTATTCAGGTGTATTATTACATATATTACAAGTCCAATAAGGGATCAGTTAATTCACATTGTCTCAGCAAACTTACAACATCTTTTAAATTATTAGTTGTTTACTTACACCAACTGCTATGTCCATTTTCATCTTTAGCTCGATATATTTTCTTAATTTGCAAAACAAGTTATTGCCACCAATTTGCCTGGATTTTTAGGTCAGATTTCTAACCCTGCTGCCATTTAATATGTCATTTGATAGTATGTTGAGTGGCTGTTTAGTGGTCCGTGTAATTTTGTGTCTTTATATTTTTAGGGAGAACACTGCAACTTCAGCCATGACATTGAACTGCCCAAGAAGAAGGAGCTCTGCAAGTTCTACATCACCGGCTTCTGTGCGCGGGCAGAGAACTGTCCATACATGCACGATATCCTTCATTACTGTCTGTGAGGAGGCTGCAATTCTGCATCATCCAGTTTCACTCTGTTTTTATAAACGCACAGTGTCTCCCAGTCCAGCTGTCTATTTTCCTATATCCACATAGTTATTTTTTTTCTCTGATCTTTCTCTGATCTTTATTGACTGAAGAGTTAATCATTTTAAACCCTGATCTGTTTGTTATTTGGACTTGGAGCAACTGATGAACATTAAGGTCAATCTGTAAAGATTCTCTTATTATGCAAACAATCCATTAAATGAGATTGATCAGTTTGTTGGTAGCCCCTTGACTGCAGAACACGAGATTTCCCCTGCAAGCTGTTTCACACCACAGGAAGCTGTGTTAATGGGGAGGAGTGCATGTTCTCCCACAAAGCACTGACAGAAGACACCCAGGATCTCCTGGACAAGGTGAGCTGCAGATATTACCATTAACGGGTGTTTTTTCTTTTTGAAGAGTTATTTTTTTCCCTGACCTTTTACTTGTTTCCTCTGTTTGCTTTACTGTGTCTACTGACCGTGTCCAATAATTGATGTACTTTACATATCGAGTCATTTCAACATTTATCTGATCTCTCACTCCATCATTGGTACCAGCACTCATTTATATCACTCCTCTCGTTTGTTGCTTGCCCGCTGCCCGATCTTTGCAGATGCTCGCAGAGGATGCAGAAGCTGGAGCTGAGGATGAGAAGGAGGTTGAGGAGCTTAAGAAGCAGGGCATCAATCCCCTGCCCAAGCCCCCTCCTGGGGTAGGATTGCTGCCAACGCCCCCTCGCCCTGGTCCTGCGGACTCGAATGCCCCCGTAGATTTCGGACCTCCTGGTCCTCCACCAGGTCACATGGCACCGCCAGGCCCACCGGGCCCAGGTGGTGGTCCAGGACCAGGCCCTTGCCCACCTCCTTGCCCAGATGGAGGCCCCTATCAGGGACCACCTAACGCAAACGGACCTCTGCCACCTCCTATGGGCCCTCCATCCTCCTGTCCTGGAAACTCTGGAAAAAAGATTCCATCTCTTTTTGAGATTGTGGTGCAGCCCACAGGACAGCTGGCTCAGAAACTTGGCGTCAGGTTTGCACTATTAAATAACTATTAAATAAATTGCGCTATTTTAAATAATACATTCGTATAAAAACTGTTTAGCTTCTCTAAGGTACGCTAACGGGCCGTTTCCCACACTTACAGAGGCCAAGTCCCTGGCGCTCCCCCGGGCCCCCCAGGCCCTCCTGGCCCCCCTGGACCATCAGGACCTCCGATTGGCCCGCCCCCCCGCTTTCCCGGTCCTCCTCCTCCAGGACACATGGGACCTGCCCCGCCTGGAATGATGCCGCCCGGACCCCATGACATGCCTCCCATGGGTCCCCCGGGGATGAACCAGGGTCCCCCTTCAATGGGACCAGGGCCTCCGATGATGGGAAACTTTGGTCCAGGAGAAGGGCCACCTCACCCCGGAATGATGCCTCCTGGACCTCCACCACCCGGGGGAAACTACTACGACAATTTCTACCACCAGAAACAGGGCATGGAGATGGAAGACAATGGCACAGAAGGTGAGGGGTCCTCCTGATGGGAGATTTGTCTGTACTGCAAAGGTCTGTCAAGATTAGTTTATCATAGATAATCATAGATGAGATTAGTTTTTATAGATAATCTACCCATATTATTTGAATTAATCAAATCTCATTAAAAAACTGCATTTATCACGCTTATAGATTACAAAGGATGGCATAGATTTATTAGAAAAATTAAGCAGCTGGAATGGTTGTAGTCTATGGTCCTTTAATGGTTTATTATCATGTTTACCTTCTGCACTGAATTTCTTAATTGCATCCATATTGGTAATATGCATCAGGTTATTGGCAGTGTATTAACGGCAATACACGGCGCCAGAAAGCAGATCGTAAATCCTGGTTGTGTGCTTGGTAGGAGAGGAGTACCAGGAGTACGGGGGCATGTCGGAGGGTGAAGGGGGCAGCTTCGGCGATCAGGCCCCCGGAAAGCAGGGCGCGATGATGGCCGCAGAGGGCCCCTCCGGTAGCGGCTCTGGCGGCCAGCAGGCGGGTATGGCGGTGCCCGACTTCCTGCCACCCGCCCAGCGCGTGCTCTTCATGAGGATACAGCAGAAGCAGCAGGAAGAGGAGGAGCGGGCGCGGCGACTGGCGGAGGGCGGCGCCGAACGGGACACTGAAGGTAACGACAAGGGAGAAGCTCACTGCTTTAGTACGTCAGCTAAGTTAGGTAACTGCATGTCCTAGTAATAGGAAAGCTAGTCTGATTCTCTGCGTCTCAAATTAAAGTAGTTAAAATATATTAGTGGATTTGGCCTCATAGTCCCACCTGCAGACATGTTTGCCTCGTGAAATTGTTAATAGTACATCTGCCCACTAGGTGGGGCTGTTGTGCCACATTTATTTTATAATAATTCAGGAGAAAATATACTAGTGTATATTTTAATTTCAGTTTTATTTTCTATACATTTTCATCTATATAACGTAAAAAAAATATATTTTCGCTGCAGGTGATTCTGCCAACTGGTATTCCAGTGAGGATGAGGATGGGGGTGGCAGTGTCACGTCGATCCTGAAGACGCTTCGGCAGCAGACTCAGGGGGGTGTGAAACCTGAGGGGGGTCCCAGTGACCCCCGA
The DNA here is from genome assembly GCA_026776725.1 of Gnathonemus echidnorhynchus. NCBI lineage: Eukaryota > Metazoa > Chordata > Actinopteri > Osteoglossiformes > Mormyridae > Gnathonemus > Gnathonemus echidnorhynchus. The sequence continues at coordinate 7,854,385 of JAODJU010000036.1, read as the reverse complement.
CTGCAGAAGGCCGCCTCCCTGCAGCCCCCCGGCCGCCCTGCCGATCCCCGTCTGGCTCGTGACCCTCGCCTGTCCCGGGCCTCTGACCCCGGCTCGTCTGCCGAGTCCGGCGCGGCCGCCTCTCCGTCCTCTGCCTCGTCTAGCACTCCGGCGGACCCTCGTCTCGCCCGACACGCAGCCTCGCTGCACCACAAGCCCGACGTCCCCCACGCCCACAAGCCCCCTGCTGCCACCCCTGGCGAAGAGGAGGAAGTGGAGCGGGTGCTGAGAGACAAGCCGGTGCCCATCCCCTTGGACCCCCTGATGGGGATGGCCCTGAGGGACCCACGTTCCCAGCTGCAGCAGTTCAGTCACATTAAGAAGGACATCATCCTCCACAAGCCTCACTTCTCCAAGGGGATCCTGTGGAACCCCGAGGACTTGATCCCTGTGCCCATCCCCAAGCAGGACTTCCTTCCGCTTCCTCCGGGAATCCCCCCCGTCAGCTCTCTCGACCCCCGTCTTTCTCGGGCGCAGCAGCAGCTCCACACTGCCCCCGCCTCGGCTGCT
>JAODJU010000036.1:7820748-7853779 GCA_026776725.1 Gnathonemus echidnorhynchus | reverse complement strand
GAGCTGCTCTCCCGCATCCTCAAGACGGTCAATGCCACCGGCACCTCCCCCAGCCCCCCTTCGTCATCGGGGCCCACGCCCACAGCCCCCGCTGCCCCGGAAAAGCCCGTCGATCCTCGTACGGCCCGCAAGGCGCCCGCTGACCCCCGACTCCAGCCCCAGAAGTCGGCGCTCAAGCAGTCCGCCGAGTCCCCAGCCCCGCCGGCTTCTACGACCTCATCCGTCCCCTCCCCACCCACGATTGCCCCCTATGACCCTCGGCTGCTCTCCGCAGGGGGCACTGGCCGGGGGGTTGGCAGTGGCGGGGGCAGCCAGAGCAGCGTCTTGAGCGGGATCAGCCTGTATGACCCACGGACTCAGAGCGCGGCCAAGTCCGACGGAGCCGGCGCCGCCACGAACACTAGCGCCGTCACCAGCACCCCCGAGCCGGCCAAGGCCAAGGCCAAAGAGCCGCTGTTTGTGCGCAAGTCGGCTCTGGACCAGCCCGAGGCGGAGAAGAGCGGCGCCGAGCCCGTGACGGACCGCTACAACAGCTACAACAGACCCCGCCCCAAGCCCGCCCCCTCACCTTCGGGGAGCGCGAGCACAGGTGCGGTCGCTGGCACCTCCTCAGCCGCTCCTGCAGCCGCCGCGGCCTCAGAGCAGCCGCCGCCTGCCGTCCACAATCTGCCCGTCTCCACCCTCTTTAGTATGGTGAAGCAGGCGAGCAAACCCAGCGGCACCGGTAGCCCCTTCGGTGGCAGCAGCCCAGCTGAGACTGACAGCGCTGACCAGGATGCCGCCTCTCTCAAGGACGTCTTTAAGGGCTTCGACCCCACTGCCTCACCCTTCTGCCAGTGAACAGTGCTCTCACCCTTCTGCCAGTGAACAGTGCTCTCACCCTTCTGCCAGTGAACAGTGCTCTCACCCTCTCTGTTCTTTTTAAATGTCCAGCGCAACAATATGTAAATGTGCTGGGGCGGATGGAGATGTGCGTCTGCTTTTCCCTGTCCTTGATATATCACAGTGTTGGAAAATTCTATAAAACTTTGGGGGGGGGGGCGGGTATGGGTGATACTTATGACTAAAGGGGAAAACTTCTATTTTAAAGCAAACTTTAAAAAATGTATAAAATAAATGTATTCCCGTTTCATGAATCCCTCCATAATTTACAAGGAAATAAAGTGAAAAAGCCACCTAGTTCTATGTACCTTGGCTTTATTTTGTGAAATACACTCCTACAGCCTCCATCAGTTGTGTAATACTGTTCTGAGGCTGATGGCCTTTCCTTTGAGGTTCCACTTTTTTTTCCCATTGTTTTTTCCCCCCCACTGGTCCTGTTAGAAGGTTTCCTGAATAATTGCTTCTTCTGCTCTGTCTACATGCGTGTGCAGTGTTGTTGCACAAGTCCTGTCATTCCAGAACTGAAGGAAGTAGGATGATAGAAAGCATGCACTGCCACAGAGAAAACCGGGAGTTTTCTTTTACTGGGGGGTCAGTTTGTTTCAACTATCAACCGTCAATAATCACAGTTGTATTTTAACAATTTTAGCTATTCTCTGTTGCAGTACACTAGCTTTAACCCTGTGTGTTTGTTTTGTTTTTGGGTGGGAGAAGGTTGCAATGTTTTTTTTTCCCTCCTTCTATTGGGGTTGCAATCACACACGCTTTCAGACCCTGCTTGGATTAAAAAAAAAAAAAAAAAAAAAAAAGCTATTGTACAATGGAAATCTGCTCCTGATTTTTTTTTGTGTAATATATCATCTTTATTTATTTTTTATACTTAACAAAGAAAATCTGTTTTGTTTTGTTGTTTGGCATTTGAATTTGATCTTTTTTTTTTTTTTTTTTTTAAGTTTCCTTGCTCTACTCAAAATAAGATGTAATTTAAGATGTGCAACCTGTACAGTGAAAGGAGAAGAAAAAAATCAGATCAGGAAGTTTTTAAAAAATTGAGAAAAAGAAAGCAAAAAAAAACGTGCACTTTCCACCTAGGTTCAGACAGCCTTGCGTGACCAGAATGCACCAGGGCATATTGTAATTTTTCCTTTGCAAAATGGAAAAATGTCAGCTTTGTAAATCCCTATTTGAGAGAACGTAACATTTTGTAATCATTTACTGTAGTTGAGACTGAAGTATTTAATAAAGGCGATACAAGCTCAACTTCAGAATGAATCATTACAGGAATTTGTGTCTTTCTTCTGGGGTCCGAGGCTGGGTGTTTGTTGTTTGCAAAACTTTAAGGAGTTCTCAAACAAGACCATCCACTTCCATTATGCCATTTCAGTCGTTCATTCATTCAATTAATGTACAATTAACAAAACTGACATTCATTAAAACGCACCTGCCCACTATGATCTTAAGCTTTTTTAGAAAGCAGTTTTGCTTTGCATGAAATGTCTCGTCTGACATTCTTTCATGCCAGCTAAAGTGAAGAATAAATCTTACCGTGGACTTAAAATTGTTCTGAGTCTTTCCTTTCCCCCACAATCAATGGATTATCTTTAGAATTTTTGTTCATTAGTCCACATAAGTGGAGTAACAATGATATTCTGTCAATTTTTTTAAGCCAATATGCATGAAATGTTTAGGAATTAATTTTCAAGTAGATACTTAGAAAACTTTTGTGCTGATGCTTTCATTTAATTATATGGTTCTTCAGGAATGTATTTCCATTGTATTCGCAAAAAGGACAATGTTCTTCCTGCAGGCAAGATAAGCTTCTGATAGGTACCAACATGGAAGTATTTGTCTGGTGGAGTTTTAATGTAAAACTGAAATGGATGATCACTTTGAGATCTCTTACTTTGGACTCAGCAATCCTGAAAAAGTTTTAAAAAACAGGATAGACCAGGAATGTCAATGAAATGTTGTTCTACATACATAAAATCATAGGATATGACAAAGACTATTGACCGGCTTCCATAGAAATTGGTGTCAAGCACCTTAAAGTAAGTTGATAAAATGATCTGAAATCAGCTGGTTTTTGAACAAGTTTTAATATCAAACTAAGTACTATGAAATGAATGTATTATCAGAACTACATTGTGAGTCATTGTTTCCAGGTATGTTTGTGTGTAGAGTTACGAGGGGGTGGAAAATTTCCGGTAAATTTCTGGAAACATTCTGGGAAGTTTGCATGGAAATTTTTCATGGAAACTTTGGGAATTCACAATGCACTGCCAGCAGGTGGTCATTTTGTACCACTTTTGTAGCTACCTGTGAGTTATACTTTTTACCACTTACATGTTCACATGATTGAGTCGAAGCCAGATCAGTGAAACACTAAACTTTGCTAAATTCATAAATTTTTTGTTATTGTTTTAAATATAAAGTTAAACTAATCGTGGATATATAATATTCAGAAAACTAGTCGGCTAATCCTCAAGTAATCCATCGATATAATGGATGAGATGTAATATTTTAGCTAGCTAACTGATCTCATTGATGTTTTAGTAAAGTTTATGCTGTGCTGATGTAACTTGCTCATCCTATGCCCTCTTACCGGTTGAAGCAATAATCCCAAAATCAGCTACGCCTCAGTGCCACTGGCCCTACACACACAAAAGCCCACAACTGGCTTAAAAATGTACAGGTGACAGCTCAGGAAAATCTGAGGCTCTTTGAGTCTGACCCTCACCCATCCAACACCACAGCTGAAGTGGATAGTGACGCCAAAGATGTGAATTCTGACTCAGCCTCTTTCCTCGTGTCTTGTATGTATTCAATAAAGTGTCTGAAAGTTAAAGTGCTAAATCATGTTTGATAACTCTGCATACACAGGAAAATATTAATTCCCAAAAAATTCCCAGGAAAATCCCACAGAAAGCTTTCTTCAGAATTAGCTGGCACTATTACAAATCAAAGCTTTTAGAATATGTTGCATTAGCTATTCATTTTAAATGAGAAGTTTATTTCAACATTCTATATACCAATAATAACTTTATGTAATGATATATATACACACACACACACACATGCACACATATCTTTATGGAATAAATATATATATTTTTTTTACATTTAGTTCCATGAGATTGACCATTTATGTATTACTTAACCTTACTATATTTCTGCATTTCTACTATTCATAAGTACATATATTAGACAGAACAATATATCTGTACAGAAAATAAGTATAAGTAATCTGCTAATTACTATTTTTTGTGTCAGTTAAACATACAGTGTGCCTATTCACATTTTCTCCATCTTTCCACTCATACTCAGTGGATGCTGAAGGAAAATAAATCCACAAAGCGATTCAATGGCAATTAATAAGTACTAATAAGGTAAGTGGATTTGGGATCTGTGCCCATGGTCAGAAAGTCATGGGTTCAAATCCCGAGGTTGGTAGGTGTCATATCACTGGTGGGCTGCTCTAGGGGGGTGACTGGGCCTCGTCCCTGAAGCCAAGCTTTAATCCAGTGTATGTCTTTTTACATAAAATGACTGCTAAGTAAACAAATGTATGGTGAGTGTGATTGCCTATTGTATTTTATTGTTATATGTGACGCATCCACTTCACAAAACACTTGCTAAAAGAACGAGGGGAGGTTAGAACAGGAAGTGGTCAGGAATACGTAGTGTTCCATCATGGCGCCATCGGCAGATAAGCACGCCAGGCGATGGAGTCCCGTAGCCTGCCGCCTGTGTGTTTTTGGGAAGAGTGGGCTGAAACATTTACCGTATCCTTCCTCGCAGGTCATCCCTTGGACTCCTGTTCCATTTCCCCTTTCGTTGTATCACCCTTTGTTATACCACTGGAAACGGATGTGCTCCATTTGTCAACATTTTGTACTGTACTAACCTGAGTATTCATTGTTTATCATATCTGTTTTCAAAGCAGCTATCCTAAAGACTACATGTATATCTTATAGTTATTACAGGAAGTCCTACGGTTATGAATGAGACCCATTCCTTAAGTTTGTCTTTAAATCCAGTTTGTAGATAAGTCGGAACAGGTTCATACGGGTCTTATTTAGTGTCAGTCAATGTTTTTCTTATATATCTACTCTACTGTACCTCAAGCCAAAAAACGGCGGAATCCACACAATGTTTTCACGAGCGTCACTAAGTAGTGCGTGCGTTCGTTATTACAAACTGGGCTGTGTGGTGAAGGACCAGCAGTGCAGTGTGGACAAATGCACAATTGCAGACCGTGGTCACATAATTTAATTGGACTCCCCATGCTTTTCAAAACAGTATCGATCGAATATTAATTATTCCTAGATCAGCTTTGGAGCTAATATCCACTTTGTAAGAAATATGAAACAGTCCTACGTAAATCATCATCCACACAGTTGCTGGAACCCCAGGCTGCTCCCTCCAGGTGTTACGCTGGAGTGTGACAGCAGTGATTCCTAAATGTGCGTATTGATTAAGCAGACAAACAAGGTGTTGTCTCTTTATCTAAATCACTCTTTCTGCGCAAATAATTTTTGCTTTTCTTGTCACTGCCAGTTATTCGTGGTCCTTTTTAAAATCTCTAAAATCTTGTTTATAGACTCATGTATTCCTTGAATAGGGGAGTTTTTGATACCCCCCCCCCCCCAAATTTTGTACAGTAAAGATTAAACAAGGCATGTGAGTCTGGTCTGGGATTTTTTTCAGAACGGGCACCAGTGGTTATTCTAGGATTTGACGCTAGGGGGCTCAGCCCCCTGAAGAAATACCTGCTAAAATTATTAAATCAATGAGCGGAAACAATAGAATGACTCATTCTTTCTGACTATTATAGAACATGCTTAGATACACACACCCTTCCAATGTCATATCACACCCAACACCCCCAAACTCATTGTATGAAATAACATTTTAAGTTACATATGAATCTTCAGGCAAACTAAAATTGTACATAACGTGTAAATCAATCAAACAAACAAGCAAGCAAGACAATATATATAGGCCTAATTTTTTTGTTAAAGTTCATTTCTGGTTGTAATTAGATGTAGGCCTACCTGAAATTAGTTACTCCAGTAAAACCGAGCCAGGTCTAAGCCTAGCTGAACGTGTAAATAATTGTTTGAAGTCATTATGTGTGTCAGAAAATGGCTCACTTTCTGTTAGGAATATTTATTAGTTGGTTTGCTCATCTGCACAATGTTTTGTAATTAATGGTTTCTCATACCCACTTTGTAAAATTCTAATATAAAATAATAATAATAATAATAATAATAATAATAATAGAGTTGCCTAGTTGTAAACGAACATTTTAAAGTAGCCATAAAAAGGTTAAATATGGAAGGCAGCCTACTTGTTAGGCAGACTTGTTAGAAGCTGTTGTATCAGCAAAGCAGAGGAGCAAAGTGATTTACCAAGCCACGATCGAGTAAGCAGTCCCTAATTAGATTAATTGCCACAGGGAGTTGCCCATTTGTTCTGGCCGACGTGAAAATGACTTTAGCATCCTCTTGACAGTGACTACGCCTTCCTTGTTTTTGTCGTTTTTACAGGCAGCACAACAGTAAAATGCACTAAAGTTATTGCGTTTTTCGTGAGCTAATGAGACGTTTACAATCACACACGCCATTTTCTATTAACGAAATAAAATTACATGATGTGAGATTTTCAGAGATGGAGGCATAATTTTTAAATAGTATTTTTGTTGGATAGTTATAATTATTAACCTCTGTCTATATTAAACTATTAGGACTATGGATACTTTCTGCCACAATTAGTTTAAGAAATTGAAAGAAATGGCTCTCGTGGTTTAAGAAAAAAAGTTGAAGTGTAGTAATGCAAAATAAAATAAAGGATCGATTTGACGTTAATTTCACAATTATTGTCTGACGTACGTGATAGAAACAAAATCATTTATATCTTGATTTTGTACACGCCTCAGTAAGAAATAAAAATACAGCACAATAAAAAGTGGTGATTTGAGAAACGCCTGTGACTTTTCTGCACTCCCCCCCCCTTCCATCCAGGACCATCATATCACACCCACTCCCTCAACCCAGCCTCCTCTCCAGTTTCAGTGGAGCGTCTCATCGGCTCCTGAAGCTGCTAAGAGGTTTACTTTAGATTTACTTCACTGTTACTAGCAAATGTCGGGAGGGCACTGCGTTCACAAGGAGCGCACAGTCTCGCGTTAATTCCTTAAAAGACCGTAGTTCTCTATTGTACAATTAAGGTGAGTAGCTATGAAGTTTCTGTTTTTGGTTTTTCTAACATCATAATGCTGTAAGCCTTTTATTGTGCGCAAGTTGTTTGTTTGATTGCTGCTTAATGTGCTTTTAATATAGCGCCTTATGGTGCTACGATTGGTTATCGACCGCTACTGTTTAAAAGGGGAAATTAAAGTCACACATTGAATATAGTCACACATTGAATGTGTTTTAGTGGGCATATGAAAAAAGAAGGTGTAAAAATCAATAATCAGTTCGAATAACTAAAAAGTTATTTTTAATTGTGTGGAGAACATTACCTATTTTGATTATTTTTATTACATTTCAAGGCAAATTGTACTCTTATATTAATTCTTATATTCTGCAATGTAATTAAACTAGACGAACACATTGCTTGAGTAGCGCATAACATGAAATGTGTTTAAACTTATAAACACAGATGTGTACGTTGCTTGAAAGTAGGTTACATTGGTGTGAATCTCTCAAACTGAATTGGTGTGTCGATGGATTAGTTTTGGGTTTTTTTTTTAGGAATGATTGTGTTCAGAATGATCTCAGTTTAACTCTTACATAAGGGATTTCTTGCAAAATCAAGGGACACACAAGTTCAAGCCTCAGTGAGGCTATGGTCAGCATCCAGATTTTTTTTATTATAAAGCTCATTAACACAGCATCACAAATAGGAAGTGAAATATGCAGGTCAACATAATTTGAAAATTAAACTAATGATGTACAGTTTCTACACGTTTTCTGGTTGACAGAACAGCTCAAGTCTTGTGTGTTTTTATCTTCAAAAGAGCTTTCATTATGATTTGTTAATATTAATATTAACGCATATTAACTAGTCTACTAAATAAGTTTTTTTTTTGGTTCGTGAAGTATAGTGATAAATATCTGAGAGGCGGAAAAATGTTGAAAGTAAGAGTCTAATTTAATGTTCTAAGTGACGCCATTGGTACGTCAGTCTACTTCCATAAATAGGTCCTGGGTGAGTAAGAGCAGGGAGTGAGAGAGGATTACAGTCGTATCCGGCGCGAGGACTGTTACGGTCCCTTGTTTTAAATCCAGATGAAGAGTGCGTTCAGACATCAGAGCCAAGGGGGAAGACCAGAGTGTGAGGAAAAGATACTGAGAAATTAACTACTACTTAACTTAATTTCTGTTTAAGCGAAAGCACAAAAACACCCCCACCACCCTTTTTTAGGATACTATACAGAGATAATTCACTTTTTGGGATTAAGCATATGATGCAAAATTAAATAACAAAAATTCAAATCAAATTAGATTACTAAAGTATAAAAATTCTGATTTTTAATAAAATCACATTTTCTGGAAATGTGGAGTTAAAAATAGGCCTAAGTTAGTCTCAGACACACAGCACAGAAGCTTTAACGCTATAGTGTGGAATAAGGCAGAAGGAACAAATATCACTTTTGAAAATGCACGTCGCCATACATAAGGGAAGTCTTTCTCTTTTTTGAATACCAATAAATGGTAAGAATGTCAAATTACAGGCAGAGGATGTCTCCCTAATTTTAAACCACAGTCCATTATAATCAGGAAGCGGACAGCCATTGTACCATTGTTATCTCCAGCCTCCAGCTATATGGAAGCAGCATCGGATCATGATATTAAAGCCAATGATTGACTTATATTAAGTCATAACTTTAAAAGGCCACTTTTTAGATTTGTCATGGCAAACATCCTTTTATGGAACATTTCTGCGAAAGAAGGAAGTGGGGAATTTGTATTAGCGCTTTCTTGCAATTTTCCTACTTTTTAAATGATTACGTATAAGATTGGACATTTTGCTGGTGGGGCACTTAGAATGCATGATGAACCACTGATGAAAAGTGTAGAGTAGTGGAGTATCCAGGAGACTTAATAAACCTCAGTTTTTTGTATCTATTATTTTTTCCATTATTCTTTCTGCAGGGCTCTGTAACGCGTTTTCTGACATTAACTCTGAGTTGCCTTGATCACCTTCTTCAGTCAAGGAGTGCTGCATACACTAAAGTGGCCATACCTAAGGGAAGCCTTTTTCTACTGGATAGGGAGCTGACTAATCACTTCATGAAGAAGATTGCTTCCGAAGGTCATGGTATTCTCAAGAACATCCCTGACAATCTGATGCCAAAAAAAAATAATTGCTCGTAAAGGAATATAATCTTTCATTATCGTTCTCCTTTCATTCCGGTCTTTGTTTTCATGAGGGAGGAGCTTAAAGCCAGACTGATGATTGGTTTAGCCCTACATTCCTCTTAAGCCCCTCCCTAAAGCAGAGAACTCTTTTAGACGCTATTAGCTTCATCGCTGAATTCTGGGTAACAAAATGCCAGCCAAGATGCCGATGTACCTGAAGACTTCCACTCCAAAACGGGGCAAGAAGCTGAAGTTGCGAGATGTCCTTTCCAGTGACATGATTAGCCCCCCGCTGGGTGATTTACGTCACAGTGCCCACGTAGGTCGTGATGGTGAGGGAGATATGTTTGGGGATATTGGCTTCTTGCGAGGCAAGCTAGACATACTTCCATCGCTAAGCCGGTCCGACGGCGACTGCCAGTTGGGTGAGACTTTCCCTGTGGATTCTAAGGGTCTCCAGTACCCTCACTGCCATCCTCACCCCAACATGCCCATTCTGAAGAGCACCATTTCTATGCCAGTTTTTGTGGCCCCTGAGCAAGCCCCCCCAAAACCACCTCGTCTACACTTAGAGGAGAACCCACCACATACTCTGCAAAAGCAGCAGCAGCAACAACAGCAACAGCAGCGCTCAATGTCCGCCAGCGATGAGCATGGTCATCCAGGAGGCTGCAATGGAGATTTCTGTCATGACTTCAGCTACTCTGTCGCCAACCCTGCTTTCAGGCATCTAGTACCATCCTCAGAATCCTTCTCAGAGGCTTCTTCTGAGGACTCCATGCCTGATGGTTGTCTGCCGTTGGACCCCCATCATGGACTCAGCTTAGACTCTGATGCTGGGCTGAGCAATGAAGATCTGCATAGTGAGCGTAGCGAGTCACCAGGTTTACCAAACTCGGACTCGCTTCTTGGCCTCGACATAGACCTCGGTCCCTCCATCCTGGAAGATGTGCTAAAAATCATGGACCGCTATAAGACCATGGAGGATGCTTATGAGCTGTGAGATGGAGCAGATAGAGTTGCAGTTAGGTTTTCAGACATTGCCTGTCCTCCTCATTATGTCTGTTCTCTTGTTAAGAAGAAAAGAGAGAACAATAAAACAGCTAAACTAAAGTTATACTAATTTTATTACTGGAGTAGGAAAGTCAACAAGCAATTTATTACATTACAAATTATAATCATCATTTCTGTAGTGAAGAAACAGGATGAACACTCTCATGTTTTGCTATTTTAATGATGACAAAACAGACAAAACTGTGCTATTGTTAACTCAAGGTCTTTAAAAAACATAATTTAAAATAATGTTGCATATATTTTTGTAAAATCAGTACATAGTTCAAAGTACAATGTAAAATATACATTATTTCCAAAATGTAAAGTACATGCTACAAAGTAAACTCATCAAAATTAATAACATTTTGACTTATCAATGTTTATCGATGTTTAGCAAGATATTATCATGTTGTTGTAATACTGTACTGGATTGTTGTGAGAAGTTCATCACATCATCAATGTCCAGGAAAGAAGAGGATGAAGCGATTTAGAGAGAGCAAAAATCCTTTTTATGGATTTATTGGGGTACAAAAAAAGTTAAACATACTTCATTTTGAGATGAGAGCTTTTGACCATAGAGTGGCAGCTGGGGAAAGATATAGTAATTCTGAATGAAATATTTTTGAAAATGTATAAAATGGAAAAGGCTGGAAATGTTGATATTTTCTGCATTTGTTGCTGTAGACTATATTTTTGCTGAAATTCATATTTGGTTATAAAATTCAAATTGTTGGCTTTATTATTATAAATCTTACCCTACCGTATTCTCATTTTGTATTTTAAATAAAAATAGAAATCGTAACGATGTGCTCTTTTCCTGTACTGTAGTGTTTTTTTCCTTGATCTCCTTTTAATTGTATTATTGCAGTGTAATCTGCTCATCTAGATTCCATAAACACTTTTCCAGCACAATGTCAGGGTGAACCTGGAGCCTGGAGCCAATCCCAGCAATCACAGAGCAGAGCAGGGAGAGGAAGCTCCCTGAATGTGACGTCAGTCCATCACACGGCAAAAGAGAACAGTTCAGATAATCATGTTTGTATTCATATCTTTTGGAGACTCTCCATTCATTTCTATGGAAAAACCCTGTACCCAGCAATTTTTTTTATATAAAATTGAGTTTCCCCTTAAAGGGACCAAAAAAAAAATGGTTCCCACAATGTAATATATTCAAAAGCACACACACACACACACACCCTGGAGGAGGGGTTTGTGTGCCTCTGTGATCCTAAGAGCTATGTTGTCGGGGGCAGCTGCCCTTGGCAGGGTCTCCCACGGCAAATTGGTCCTAGGTGAGCAGCCAGACTAAGTGTGATTCAAACAACCCCGATGAAGAAAAACAACATCTACATCTACAATAGGGAACGAGGGGCTCTGCCCTGGAGACAGGACTGGGGGGCAGGGGGTCCTCGTCAGCAAGCGCATGGTGGACAGGCCTCGATTCTGAAGGAGCTACATGTGTCCCCCCTTCTCTGGTCTGACCCCCTGCTGTGGGGGTGTGGATGCCATGTGGATCAGGTGGCAGTCAAAGGCAGGGGCCACAGCAGACCAATCCACAGCTACCCCTCTGCCCCCGATGTCTAAAAAACTAAATAGTTAGCGGGTACAGTCAGAAGATAGCTAGCTGGTTACCAGAACATGCTGCTTCAGCATCTGCTAAATAAGAAACGCATTTATTTAATACTTGGTGTAGTGAGTGTTTGTGGCCAACAGGGGGCACCATGCAAATGCGTGATTTGAGTGGTGGTAAATAGAGCAGCTGGCAGTAGTGTCACTCACAGAGTCAGTATTGAATTTCTTGCTTTTGTCTCTCTCTGACTGGAGATTGACGGAAGCCCAAATACTCACAAATGCATCTGATAGAATTTATTTTCATACACTATTGAAAAGGGTCAGCTGGCTCCAATATCCCACTTTTTAAAATGAATTTTCCTAGAGGGTTACATACTTATTACAATGACTGGCAGGAGTGAGTTTAATTTGCATTTAATTTTAATTAGATGCAAAGGTATAATTATTTGTAGAGGGGGAGGGGGGAATGAATGAAGCCAAATTATCTCTCCTTCTTTTTGAGGTTAATGTATTTTGTACATTGTCCCTGTTCAAATAAATACTATTTAAAAAAAAAATTATTGAGTGGTACACGTGACCCCGGTTCCTATGCCTATGCCCTTTTCGCATTACCTGTATTGCTCACCGTTTACGCGTAAACCACTCTTTTTCCGCTCCTGCTTTGTTACAAACAAGAAAATCCCTCTTTCTTATATCCATCTTAGTGCTATGTGGCTCTGCTTGTCGACCTGCCAGAGCAAATCTTACAACCACTCAACACATAAAACCCATTAAAAGTAATGGCAGTCTATACAAAGAAAACATGAATTGTTAAAATCACTTGCCATCCTCATTTCATAATTTCACTACACAATCTAAACTACATCAAAGCCATTCAGAGCTTGATTATTTAGGTCTAGCTCAGAACTAAACAGGGTTGTACTTCCGTCGCACTTTTACAGACTGACATATACTCTAGCCATACAGAAGCGTCCAAATATAGCTCTACCATTAAATAAGCCAATCAAATTAGAGGAGGGAGGGACAATAATGGATAGTATGCTTAGCATGCTTAGATGTGACATAACAGAGTATGGTATAGTTACAGAAATTCCGAATAGAAGATGTAAATAATTCTGGATATCATTATCAACTCTTTCTTGTTTTAATGTGAAGCACTGAGCTAAAGCACACTGTATACAGGAATCGGAGCCCAGCGTGAGTGATACCAGCAAAATGAAGTAGGTACTCTGCTAGTGAGAATGCAAAGTACTCGAAAGGATAATCCATTGCCGTTATGCATTTTATAACTTATTATTTTAGTCGTATTTAATTGATCAAGATAGCTACTCAGCTGGCAAATTGTCTTGTGACAAAAGATTGTGAGTTATTTTTCTCATCAGATATTTTAAAGTTGAAGTTTGTCGAGCAAACCTAATATGAATATCAAAATAAGAGTCGTCTTGGATGAAGTATAATGTGTGAATTTATAAGTGGTTTTACACACTGCTGCTTTTCTCAGGTTGAACATCGAAGGTCTCCTGGTCTATTTCCCTTATGATTACATTTACCCTGAGCAATACTCCTATATGCTGGAGCTGAAGAGGACGCTTGATGCTAAGGTATGCAACAGCACCTACACCTGATTTGCAAGACACGTGCATACTGGGCATTCAGCAAAGGTTTTACCGTTTTCTTTTTAAACTGTCGTAGGGACACGGAGTTCTGGAAATGCCTTCCGGGACAGGAAAAACCATCTCGCTCCTTTCATTGATAGTCGCTTATCAGCGAGTGAGTGTTGCATATACTTTTTGCATTCTTTAAATCTTTGTAATTGAGATATAGTCTGTTTGTTTTGCTAACAAGTCACTATATACCCTACCGTTTACCCTAAAAATAGAAGTCTGATGTGCTTAATGATTTTGAAAATGCTACAGTTTCTGCTGTCCAAAACTGAATTCCTTAATAAAAAATGAATATCACCTAATGTACAACCTCTTCCCCCTGGACACAGACTTACCCCCTGGAGGTCACTAAACTGATATACTGTTCTCGAACTGTGCCTGAGATAGAGAAGGTCAGTACCCGCACAGTCAGGCTATCAAAGCCATTCATTTTTTTGGAGAGAAATTTGTTGTACCAGAGTTTGCATGAGTTTCCTCCAGGTATCCTGGTTTAATCCTGCAATTCAAAGACATATGGTCCATGGATCACCTTGAGCCTCTGCATGAACAAACAGTCATTATATTCATCATCATAATGTTTGCTTTACCTGTATTTCCTATTTGATAGGTTGTGGAAGAACTGAGGAAGTTGATGGAATTTTATGCCAAAGAGACTGGGGAAAACAGTCATTTTCTTGCCTTGGCTCTTTCATCACGCAAAAATCTGTGCGTGCACCCTGAGGTAAGGCTGGCTTCTTGGTAGGATGTGACTTTAAGCCCGTTTGGAGTCAGACTGGACAGTCGTCTTTGTGGTCATTTCCTTTGAAAGTCTAGTTTCCTGTAAGATTTCAGAATTGAGCTTTGTAGGAGGGACCTGACCCTGGGGTGTATCGTTTGTTTTAGGTGAGCTCCCTACGCTTCGGAAAAGAGGTGGACGGCAAGTGCCACAGCCTGACTGCATCGTACATACGCTCACAGCGACAGAGCAACCCCAGCCTGTCTGTGTGCCACTTCTATGAGGTAAACTGCACACAGGGAGATGCACTCTAAAACATTAATTTCCAATCCGGTCCTCAGGGACCCGCAGACGGTCCATGTTTTTGCTCCCTCCCAGCTCCTTGCCAGACAGCTCACATTTTTGCTCCTTCTATAGAGCTGGGAGGGAGCTAAAACATGGACCATCTGGGGTCCCTGAGGACTGGTTTGAGAAACACTGCTGTCAACCTTCGTTGCATTATTACATTGCCGTCAATATGTATATTTTCGCTTTTTACGCATGTCGAAAAGTCTAGTCTGGGTTAAACTCTACTTCTGTCTTTGTGTTTCTTGACGTGTCTTTGTTTCGCTCCTCCTCGGTCCCTGTACCCTGGCAGGAGTTCGACGCCATTGGCAGGCAGGTTCCACTTCCTGCTGGCATCTATAACTTGGATGATCTGAAGGAATTTGGCCGCCGGAAAGGCTGGTGCCCGTACTACCTTGCCCGATATTCTGTAAGCATTTTTACCTGGTCGTTTATAAATTCTATGCAGTCTAATACATCTGAAGTCTGCAGTGGCTGGTGTGTAGATTCTTTGTGGTGTAGTGGTGATGCTGGTGATGTAGTATAGCACAATACTCTGTATAGATTATAACTGCTATTGCCTTTCACAAGGAGCAATACCTAAGCCCAGAACATGTTATTATCCTCAGAAATAGTGATATATATTATTGCACTCATCATTTTGCTTTTAAAATTGTCACACGTAAGCTCCACACTCGGCAAAACAAATTGCATATTAAAATTACTTCAGCAAACCTAACACTGTGACATATTATCTGTGCTACTGAATCTTGCAATGTTGTGCTTATGAACCTGAACCTGTGAGCTGCGGTTTAATGGTTTAGATTCTTTCTGGGCCTCGCTGTAATGTTTAAGCTGGACTGCTGCAGGAAATTGTGCAGCTGTATAAGTGAGTAAAAATGTTGCTCAGGTAGAATAGTCCTTATATTAACCTAATTTAAATAATACAAACAGCAATAATGTATTGATCAGGTCAATAAGTAACTTGCGTTATTTTTTTCTGTCCTTATAAACAGATCATCCATGCTAATATTGTAGTCTACAGTTATCACTACCTTCTGGATCCGAAGATTGCTGATCTTGTATCCAAAGAACTTGCCAAGAAATCAGTTGTGGTTTTTGATGAGGCGCACAACATTGGTAAGAAAGTTTTATTCTCTTTCTTGATCTGCGGACCGTTTCACGATGCAACCCGTAACCCTCTGCTTTCACCCGCAGATAACGTCTGCATCGACTCCATGAGCGTCAACATCACCAGGAGGATCCTCGACCGCAGCCAAGCCAATGTGGAGACCTTGCAAACCACCATTCAGAAGTATGAAAATTAGTCACATGATCAGTTTACATTCTCTGCCGCTGGCTTTGGCTGGAAACTTCACGAATTTGTGAACATGTGAAAGGAACTCATGATTGTCTTTGCTTTTTCCTCATCATAGAATAAAGGAGACTGATGCTGCAAAATTAAAAGAGGAATACAGGAGATTGGTGGAAGGGTTGAAAGAAGCCAATGTTGCGCGTGAAACGGATATTTATCTCTCCAATCCTGTGTTACCTGATGAAATTCTTCAAGGTCTTTTTTATCATATTTGTCATTATTATTGTGTAAAATGTATAATTTATGCTATATATCACTGCAAATATAATTTCATCATATTTATTAAAGGCCAGTCCTTTGTCTTAAACATCTGCTTTATATTGTTCATATATTTCAATTTACTGCTCCTGAACTAATACAGAACATTGGGAAATGTTTTACTGAAGCTACCAAAATGCATAAAATTATTAGCACAAAAGTCAATGACTGGAATGTTTGGCAGGCTGGGGTTACAGAGCTCTTAGTGCTGAAGGGAGTCTCTGCACCTCCGTGGAGTTTTGTGCGTCTAGATGAGTCACCGTCAGCTGAGATGGCTGCTGCTTTTGTCGAAATACAGAAGCCATCCCAGGCAGCATCCGGACGGCAGAACACTTTGTGGGCTTCATGAAGCGCTTTCTGGAATACCTGAAATCCCGGCTTCGCATCCAGCATGTGGTGCAGGAGAGCTCTCCGCAGTTCCTCAAGGACATTTTCGAGAAGGTCTGCATCGACCGCAAGCCACTCCGGTAAGAGTGTTACAGTCCACCCTCCATATCAAAATTCAGCCCTTGCACAGAGAACATTGATGTGTAACATGCCCATTTTATGCCAGGAAATACAGTAAACATTTAGTATGACAGTGATATGGATCTTGTGTAGCAGGGTGCCATGTCGGCTTCTACTTTGTAATAATAACAGCAAATATGATTTAATAATTCAGATTACTTGAGGATTTTTTCCACAGTTCTGATTCATTAGGATTAAGTGCGATTATGTATTATTTTGTAGCATTTTACCTCCTGTTAAACGTATCTGCATTACTTAGTTGTTGGAGAAAAGCTGTGTATGAAGTTTTAGTGCATTTCTTCATAACTCTCTTTCATCTCCAGGTTCTGCGCCGAGAGACTGCGCTCGTTACTGCGTACCCTTGAGATCGCCGACATCACAGATTTTTCCGGCATCACTCTCATCTCGAACTTCGCGACGCTGGTCAGCACATACAGCAAAGGTAGCGGTCCTGCCCTTCACAGGCTGTCGCTGACCTGATCCTTTGCACACTTTTACTGGTTTTGGGGGTAAACAAATGTACCTGCAGCAACTGTTTGGTTATTTCAGGCTTCACCATCATCATAGAGCCGTTTGAAGACAAGACGCCCACCATTGCTAATCCTGTTCTGCACTTCAGGTACGATTATCCTAATCTACCCATAATCCTTTGTCGGCATGTCTGGGATTTTCACATTCACACTGAAGGTGGTACTGTATTGACACATTTTATTGATTCCTTGTATTTAACAGTTCAGACCATTCATTTCTGGCATACTTGCATTTAAGGGAGTTTACAGATTTGGGTTTAAAAAATGGGCCAAACCCAAAATTGCTAAATATTAATCTTCTAATGGTCATAACAAATAATTGGTCAGATAAGTAGCAAGAACTAAAGGCGTGCATTCCTGAGACCTTTGCAACTGTTTGTTCGTCACTGCTCACTGCTGCAGTGAACTTTTGGGGGGGAAAAGCTGGAGTGAGAGAAATTCACATATCCGTCTTGCTCAAGATAAAATCATGAAAGAGTGTAAATGTTTTTAAATTTCAAACTAACTGATGCCTGGGTGTTGAGAATTTCCCAAAAAGTGTTTTCTGGCTATTTGCTGTTGACACCATTAATTAAAAGCTTTTTGTTTTGCAGTTTTGGGTTTGGCCCAATTTTTGTCCAGGAGTGTACATAGTTTCATACAGTGAATATCAGATTTATTTTTGCTTCATTATTATTAAGCTCTCTTTCGAACTCTGTCACGGTTAATGTTGTGGGACCTTTGGTCAATGAAACATTGTGGAAACGTCATTATTCTGCATCAACGCAATGGAGAGTCTAAGAATGCTGCTTTGGATGTTTTATCCCACTGTTTAATAGTTTTGTTGTGTACATATCAGGACACATCCCCCAATCATGAACATGGTAACATACGAGTCAGGAGCTGGAACAAGAACAGGGACCGTATAATAAATGCCTGCGTTCAGATTCTGGCAGAATAAGGTTGCTTTACCCTTATAATGCCCCCCTTTAAAGAAAAAGAAAAAAAAAAATTATTACTCAACTACAAGAACAGTTTTTAAGCTTTCCTGAAGCTGCAGAAAACTGCATAAAAACAATGCAAATAACCAAAACAAAATGACTATATAGAAAATAATGTTGGTAACATATACATTAAGTGCATGTATACATTCAAAATATCATGGAACTTGTATGTTGGATGGCAAATTGGTGTAGGACAAAAGCATTCCACCAATCTCTTGATTTGACTATAGGAAGTTTGCTGTTTCTTTTTATCAATAGCGATCCTTGTTTGAGATTAATATAGATTATTTTAGAACACGTGAAGTTAGAAGTGCAGTCATGATTTTGTGGTGCTGTTTCAAGCTAAAGGAATTCTGTATCTTCATATTCCAAGCTGCATGGACCCCTCTATTGCCATCAAGCCAGTGTTCGAACGATTCCAGTCTGTCATCATCACATCAGGGGTAAGATGTCCTGAGTCCTGCCTTTGGGCTCAGTGTGGTTATGAATATGTTCCTGTTGTTTGAAATAATAATGTGTTTAAGCGGAGAGTCATTTTCAAACACTCTTTGTGGATGTTTCTCAACTCAGACTCTTTCTCCATTGGATATTTACCCTCGTATCCTTGACTTCCGACCGGTTACCACAGCTTCCTTCACTATGACGCTGGCTCGAACCTGTCTTTGTCCATTGGTGAGATTTCATTGACATAGTGGTAAACATGCATGTATGAGAGTATAGAGTATTAGATTAGAGCTTGTTTAACCGATGGATTCTTCTAGATTGTAGGGAGAGGAAACGACCAGGTGGCCATCAGCTCAAAATTTGAGACACGAGAAGATTTTGGTAAGAGTTATTGTTTCTGTTTGAGATCTGTTTGAAAAAAATATATATATTTTTTAAGTTATTTTCTTTAAAATTATGCAACAGTCAATTTTTAGACTTTATTGTCTACTTGTAAAAGTACCTGAAATCAGAAAAACAAAGATTTGTTTTGTGAGTATAGGAAGTACTGCATTCTGTCTGTCTTTCAGCTGTCATACGTAACTACGGGAATCTGCTGCTGGAACTGTCAGCCATTGTGCCCGACGGCATTGTCGCCTTCTTTACCAGCTATGTATACATGGAGAATATTGTGGCATCTTGGTATGAGCAGGTATGTATTTCATAAAATACAGAGAACTTAAGAACCATAGTTCTGTTGAAATCAATCTGTATGCGATCGAACACAGTAGGAATTCATATTTATGAATGAGATGCCAAACCACATCCAGTCCTTATCAACCTTCAATAAATGCCTCAACACCAATCTGTTCTGGGAACAGCTGTACTAGCTACTATGTGTTCCCTGAATGCTCTTTGTCTTTTGATTGAAATAGTTGTCTTATTTTGCTACATTTAAAAAGTGTTGTATAACCTGTAAATACTTGTAACTGGTCATTCATTGGAGACTCACCCTAGCTGGACTATTTGACTCCTGAACAGCTGTATGTTTGAAATGTGCTATTTCCCTCACTTATACAAAAGTGTCTATGAAATAAATGTAAAATAATCTGTATTTACATTTGGTACATAGTTGGGCATGGTCTGTCACCAAAGGTGCCTAATGCGTCATCAAACATGAGTTGATCAACTCATCATTCCGTCTGTGATTTGTTTCATGAATAGTCTGTCCAGAAGTCTCAAGTCATTGATTTTCACTTTGCATAAAATATTTGAAATTTTTCATTGCAACGTAATTAACTACAGTTAATCAAAATTGGTACCAAATTTGTTTACATAATTTTAAGTGCTACTGTTGTTGTGGTGTCCATATCGTGAGGAACAGTATTGCGTTTCAGTGACTGCAATACCACATCAAGATTCCTTGATTTAATGCTCAGCCTTCTGGTTCCAGGGAATCCTGGAGAATATCCAGAGGAACAAGCTGATTTTTATTGAGACACCTGATGCAGCTGAAACCAGTATGGCCCTCGAGAAGTATCAGGAGGTCAGTGCAGCTACGGGCAGCAGAGACCTTTTGGGAGAACATTTATTATTATTGTGGTTCAGACAACACAAGCGTACTCGCTGACCTGTAGTGCATAACTCTGATTGGTGGGAGAAACTGCACATTATGGGTTTGGCAGAGGCCTGGAGGGGTATGTTGGTTTTTGTACCGATTTGAGGATGTATCCCTGCAGGCCTGTGAGAACGGCAGAGGTGCGATTCTGCTGTCAGTGGCAAGAGGAAAGGTGTCTGAAGGAATCGATTTCGGTGAGGGAACTTGGACGACGAGATCGGCAAAAACTTTACCAGCGTAGCGCCTAATTTTGCCTGCTCCTCTTCCTAGCCTTTTATGGTTTAAATGTTTCCATAAACAGACGATAAAATATTTCATTATCCTTCTCTCTCTCTCCCCCCAGTGCATCACTATGGACGTGCAGTGATCATGTTTGGTGTGCCGTACGTCTACACGCAGAGCCGGATCCTCAAGGTCCGTTTCAACGTGTTTAGGAAACCCTACTCTTCCAGTACAGGGTTGCACTGAATTTGTACTGGGCACCAGGCAGGGGGCATCCAGGATATGGTGTCATTGCATCATCCATCCTTACCCCCCCACCATATTTCAGTGTACTTCCAAGTCATTATGCTACCAACTTGGTAATACCCTGAACTTGAAGTCATGAATGTATATTTTCAAAATATTGAATGCTCCGGTATTAACAGATGCCCCAATTGCTCGTTACGTTTTTTTTTTAACGTCAGGCACGCCTGGAGTACCTCAGGGATCAGTTCCAAATCCGGGAGAACGACTTTTTGACTTTTGACGCCATGCGACACGCGGCGCAGTGTGTGGGTCGGGCCATCCGGGGCAAAACTGACTATGGCTTGATGATCTTCGCTGACAAGGTGAGTATGTGTACAGTGTTTAGCGTTAGACCAACTTGTAAAAGAATTTGCTTACACGTGTGGGTGGAAGAGGTGGAGATTTCAGGTGCAGAGAGTACAAATCCAGAGCAAGACTTTGTTTCAACCAACCAGTTGAGTACTCTGTGACTGTGACTCTTTATATTAAGCTGGCTTGGATTTGTACTCTCTGGACCTGAAATCTCCATCTCTGGGGGTGGGATAGGAAGAGACAAAAAAAAGTTTTGCTTAACATTACGTTGCATCCTGTGGCAGCCCTAGAGCCATGCAGTGTAAGTGAATGCATGTCTCAACAGTTACTCATACAGTGATTGTGTTAGGGAACGCAGGTTGGTGCAGTTTACTAATAGCCTTTCCAAGTTGTATCCTGACGTACTTACACTTTGTGTATCCTGGGATAAACCATGGATCACTGCAAGCACAACCCCCCCCCACCCCCATCCATCCATCTTTCCTGCCTCCAGCGCTACGCTCGTGCAGACAAGCGAGGCAAGCTGCCCCGCTGGATTCAGGAGCACATCTCCGACGGCAGTCTGAACCTGACCATCGATGAGACCATTCAACTGGCCAAACACTTCCTGCGACAGATGGCCCAGCCTTTTCGAAGGGTATGCGGCTTAATTTCCGTCCACTTGCCACCGCAGAATATTGACATCTTACAGACTGGGCCAGGTGTCCTTCCTCAAGGGAAAGAACTTTTAATTCTGATAGTCTAGTGAATTAAAAGTTGGTCTCTGCTTATTTCCGTTATCAAACTCTTCCTGTCGGCTTTCAACATTGACCTCACTGGCAGTGTGATAATCTGCTCCATTGACGTTTCGAGCTTTCTGACACTTCTGATGTATTTGGTTTGACCTTTGACACAATGGAAAAATTCTATATATACACAATTCCCAACTTCTCTTTGCAGGAAGACCAGCTGGGCCTGTCCCTCCTCACTTTGGATCAGCTGCAGTCAGAGGAAATGCTGCAGAAAATAGCTCAGATTGCTCATCAGGCTTGAAAGACCCATCTAGAGCATAGACTGAAGCGCAAAAGTCTAGATGGATATGGTGTACACATGTCATTCCAGCAGACACAAATGCAACTGCAATGTACATAGAGGCTTTTAAAAAAACTTTTCAAAGGAAATTCATATTTGAATCATATATGATATTTGGGGTATTATGTAATACACACTGAATTTTGAACAAAATTTTCTAGTTGAACAAAAAGCTGTATCCGAGTACAATTTTGTATCAGTTTTCAAAGATTGTTCTTGCACATGTCAAACATGGCAGCTCCAACCTTAAACACATTGTAACAAATGCTAAACAAAGACTTTTTTTTCCTAAGCCCACTTGCCTACCTTATTTTGTCTGCAATGAAATGAATCCCTTCATCTCAAAGCTGTTTATATTAATCTGCAAAACTCTGCAAACATTAAACAGTAAACAAAAGTTTTCAGTCTAAATGAGACATATGAGCAGACAGCACTTATTATGGCAGCAAAAGCATTTCCCTTGGTGTTGTATAACAGTATCTTCTGTTTAGTCAAAAATAATGTAGTCATTTTGATTAAAACTTGAACAGTCATTGTCCCCTGAACCTACTTAGTGTTTAAAGACAAAAAAAACATTAGTTTGAGTTGGGTTCACTGCCGCAGTGACATGCTTTTTTCCCTTACTGTTTACACCAAGGTTTTACAGACCTGCAACCTGTATGTTTACAATTTTAAAACGTGTTCCCACTCATATGGCTCTTCTGTTACGTTCTACTAGGATCAGTTATCAGAAACTGAATTCCTGCTCCTTGAAGTGCTACATATTTAACCAGCACAACAGAGCTGCTGAAATCAAGGTCTGTAATCTAATCGGCTTGTCTGGCTGTGGATTTGAAAGCTGGGTAAGCTAATGCTACCAGCTCCAGACATAGGGGCATGCCTACAGGATTACATCAGACAAAGCTGGGGTTCGTAAAATATGGGGACTATCAATATTTGTTCACTCAACTGAAGATCAGTATCCTGATTTAGTAATGTAGTTTGTTTCTGAAAATCGTTAAATTTTTTAAATAGTACAACACATTTGATGACTATGGGAAGAGTGTGTATATATAGCGATTTCCTTTGAAGATATGTACATGGACAAGGAGTTAGTTTTACAGAAATTATATTGTAGACGATGGCAAATGAAAAAAGACTTTGATACTACAATTAAAAAAAAAAATTGGAATTTAGCTGTTACTTTGAGGCTTTTGGTAGATTATTCTGTACCACTTGAAGAAAAATATGAAAACAACACAATGACTGCATTTTTAATGTACATGGGCCAGTGCCAGTGCGACTAAAACTACTGCAGTGAAAGTACTAACCAGGTCATTTCAGTTTTATAGCAATAGTGTTTCTAGGGGTGCAGTGGTCAGGGAACCAGCTTGCTGAAATGTTTGTATTGAAATAAAAGGTAGGGATTTATTTTAAATTTCAAAAACAAACTGCTTGAAGATGAAGCAAATTTCATTTTCAGCCTCCCTTTCAGTTTTTAAACATTGTACAAATAGTCAGTGTTAATTTTCTTCTCTGCTAGGTCGCTACAAGAATACAGCGAAAAGCAATTGATTTATGAAACCGGACCTAGTTTCTTTTTATTATTGTAGGCTTGAGAGTTAATTGTGCTTTTTATGTCATTTTCAAGAATTTGAAAAATTAAAATATCAAAATATGAGTAAAATATAAAAAAGTTTGAATTAAACTTTTCCTAAAATGACAAACTTACTTTCAGTTACCACTGAATTTAATAATGTTCATTCATATTTCTAATATTTTTAAAGTCATGATTGCATAATTGAATTGAGCAAAAAAAAAGTAAAATGAAATTATTTGCAGTGGTGGAAAGTTCAGGTCCAAGAAGTAAAAATCCAGATCAAGATTTTGTTTCAAC
The DNA here is from genome assembly GCA_026776725.1 of Gnathonemus echidnorhynchus. Taxonomy (NCBI): domain Eukaryota; kingdom Metazoa; phylum Chordata; class Actinopteri; order Osteoglossiformes; family Mormyridae; genus Gnathonemus; species Gnathonemus echidnorhynchus. The sequence goes on along the minus strand of JAODJU010000036.1, from coordinate 7,829,743 downwards.
CAACCAGTTAATTATAACGAGTCACAGCCAGAGAATACTCAGCTGGTTGGTTGAAGACACTGCCTTTTTCCAGTGCTGGTGAATCTACCCTATACACAGTGCTGACGTAACCTATTTTCTTTTGGTTATTTGACCCACATGGTTTAGTGAACCAGTAGCACATGAAATTCAACCAGTGTGAGTCCACAGACAGTCCTTCCCTTGCTGCATAACATTTGTGTTAAATAATCCAATCAGATCTACCCACACAACTGGCTTCTTGTCTGAGAAATGGGGCTGAATCCTGCACTTATCCCACAAGATCCCACTGCCCCTGTGGGACCGGCAGGGCCATTCACCAGGATTCTTTTGTGTCTTGGTACAGATAATCCAGTGGGACAAGTGAAGGTTTAGGAGATAAGTGGGTCTTAAGCAGGAAACGGTCCACTCACAAACACAGGTCCAGGGTTACGGGTCAAAGGTTGCCAGGTGAGCTACTATCTGGTTCCAGTCAGGGATGCACGACGAGCCAAACTCTGGGCACTGGAGCTCAGGGTCCGAGAGTCTGTCAAGCTGCTAGGACTCTGAGGACAGAGTGATAACATCCGAACCTTAAACCAATACACCAAGATTAATTTGACATTTAAATATCTGGGGGTACTGATTGTTACACACATCATTCAAAATGTGGGCTAACAAAACAGCAAGGATTACGCAAAGACAAGCCGGTCTTCAGACACTAGGAGTGTGCGTGAGATCATCCTTCTTACCTGGGCCGCATCCTGGTTCTCTCGTACGCCAACGTTCAACACATTAAGGGAATTGGCCCTTTTCATTCTGGGGAAGAAGCCAGCAGAGAGTCACATGACCTGCCGAGTCATATCATCTCCACAGCCATACTGAAACTCTCACCTGCCTGGAGAGTGCGTTAAGAATCGGTGGAATGATTTTTAATTCCTTGATGTTACCCTGGAGTAGAAGCAGCGGCGTCCTCTGCCCCGACTCCCTTCAGCTTGCGCACCAGCTTCTCGCTGCTCCTCCGGATGGATTCCCGCAGTTTGGTGAAGGAGCCACTGCGCTTCAGGCTGCCCAGTCCGTCCTGCAGACGGAAACAGAAGCTGTCGGGCCTCCTGCAGCGCTAGGAGTTCATTAATAGCAGCTGCTTTTCAGAAGTTAGTCAAGACTTTGTTGACTTTGCGGACTAAAAAAAGCCTCTGAGTTGACTTTATGGTATCTTTGCCTAAGAGAGTTAAAAGAAATACACTATAATAAATGTGTTTGACAGATAAAGGATTTTTACACATAAGACATGCAGTTGGCTCTTCACCTGTAATCCCTTTGTCCTGAATTAGAATGGAAAAGGTACTGAGAACTTCCCCCAAATACTACCGTAATTAAAATAGAAGATTACCTGTCGGCTGATTCCCTCTTCTGTGCTGAACCACATGGAGCTGCCATCCCCTTAAGAGAAGAAGGTATATCCTCACAACCAGAAAAACTGCCGTTACAAGAACTTGTTGTTTTTTCATCCCGCTTCCCTAAATATCCCACAAAGCAACTTACAGTCTGACAAAACCAAACTGTAAATGGATGCATCAGAATTCGATGATGCTGCTTCAGGGAATCATGAACTGAGACACATTAATCCGAATTCAAAAGATTCCAAAATGAGGAATACAAACAAATTTAGAAATATACAAAAAAATACACAAATGGCCAAAAGTAACCTGTAACTACCTCAATAGACAGAAATAAGATGTTTTTTCTGAGCAAAAATGTGGACAATAAATGCTTGGTGAATATATTCTAGCTTTTAGGTTTTTTAACCTTCGACTGATCCAAACTCCTTTTCATGGGCCCGGGTCAGGATCTCCTTGTAAAGGGCCTCAGCTTGTCTGTACTTTCCTTGCTTTAAGTAACAGGAGGCCTATAAAGACCAGGATAAACAAAACATATAAACACAGCATTGTTTTCATGATCCAGTTCTGGCTTTCCTTACCAACATCCTTCAACTGTTGTCCATCCATCCATCCGTCCATCCATCCATCCATCCATCCATCCATCCATCCATCCATCCATCCTTTTTCTGTAATCGCTTGTCCTATTCAGGGTTGTGAGGGTCTGCAGCCTATGCCAGAGACTATGGGCACAAAGCAGGGAACAACCCAGGATGGGGTGCTAACCCATCACAGGGCACACACACACACCGTTCACACCTACGGGCAATTTGGTAACTCCAATTAACCTCAGCATGCTTTTGGACTGTTAGGGAAACCGGTGCACCCAGAGGAAACCCCAAGATATGACAAGGGGCGAACAAGCAAACTCCAAACACATGGAGCCATAGCGGAGACTCAAACCCTGGTCCATACTACCTAACACCTACCTTAACATCTCTAGAATATCAACTTCTCCAGTTTCAGCACTACATGATCTAACTCTCACTTGACCACTCTACCGTCTCTCACCAGGTTGTTCTTGGTCTTGGCCACGTTGGCGTCATCTGGCCCCAAGCGACTCTCGTAGATATGCAGGGCACGCTCGTAATACTGTTCCACCTCTTGGTATTTCCCTTGGTTCTGGCACAGCAAGGCCAGGTTGTTTAGCTGTTTGGCTACATCTGGATGGTCCATTCCCAGCACCTGAGGAGAGCACAGCACACAGTATGCGTGTGTGCGGATAGCGCTGTGGTAGCAATAGCAATCTCGATAGCTCAGCAATAGCTCAGCTCTTATGGAAAAACACTCTATTCACACCACTGCAAACTAAATCAAAATCGCTTGGCCGTTTCATTTTAGGTTAATTCATGATACTAGCAGACAAACGGTTTCCCCAAGCATTAAACAATTATTTCAAGTCATTCTCTATCTTTTTGTAATGTGAGCGCTACGCTAACTGTTCATTAGCCCTTGCCTTACTTTCTCTCTGATCTCCAGCGCCCTCTTGCACAGGGGCTCCGCCTCCTTGAACTTGCCCCTTTTGCCGTATAAAACCGCCAGATTGTTGAGGGTGGCTGCCACCTACACAGAGACGCAGGGACTGTAACCTTAGACTCCTTCCCGTTTCAGAATTATGCCATTAACCGAGCTTTGTGTAACGTAAATCGTGGAAAGACTGGTACATTCAGAGCACTTAATGTTCTAGTTTTCTAGACTTGGAAACATCAAGGTATTTTAATGGTTCAACAGTATCAACACTGAACAGCCATGTCTATGGCTACCAGAGCATGCAACAGCTCTATATTACTGCCCAGTGAAAGCTCAGCTAAATGACTGAGTGCTGAGGAAGGGGGATTGAATATGCTGCTTAATTTAAGAGTACAGTGGTGGGTAGAGTGGTTGAGGACTCTTACTGCGGGGTGGTCTATGCCTAGGGTCTTCTCCCGTATGGCCAGTGCATCATTCAACAAGTTGGCTGCCTCTTTGTACTTATTCTGATCCCTTCGACGTTACAGAAAGTGGGTTAATGTCACAGACACATGGTCTTGTTTACGCTGTAGAAGTTCATGCAGCAGGCATTCTTGAGTTACCTGTAGACCAGGGCGAGGATGTTAAGCATGGTGGCCACATCGGGGTGGATATGGCCCGAGGACTTCTCCAAGTCCTCCAGAGCCTGCTTGCAGAGGGGCACCGCCACCTCATACCGGCCCTGGGAAGCGTACTGGATCACCAGGTTATGTAGGGTACGCAAGCGGGCAGGGATCTCATACCCTCCCTGCTGGGCGGCTACGGCCACGCTACTGTGCTGCCGGGAGACTGGAACCAACAAAGAAGGACAAAGACACACATTTAATCTGCTAAAGTCGGCTGGAAGCATAAAAACAGCAAGACCAATATTACATCGATGGCAATTTATGTTTAATACTGAGACATACAGTCATGTGCCACGTAACATTTCAGTCAATGACGGATGACAGATACGACGCTGATCCCATACGGTTATAAACAGAGCTGAAAAATTCCTGTCGCCTAGGGACGTCGTAGCCATCGTAATACCGTTGCACTACACGTTACGTGTTTGTGGTGACGCTGATGTAAACAAAAATCAAAAAACCAATGCACTGCCAGTGGTACCGATGTACAGAACACACAGTTGTGTACAGTACATAATAATTGATAACGGTAATCAAGAACTATGTTACTAGTTATTTACTATACTGTACCTTTTATCGTTATTTAGGCTATAGCATATAGCCTAGGTGTGTAGTAGACTATACTATCTAGGTTTACACTCTATGACGTTCATACAATGACAAAATCGCCTAACACCGCATTTCTCAGAATGTTTCACTACAAAAAGGTAGGAAGTAACACAGATGTCCGAACATTTACAAACATCGACAGTATATCTGTTGAGATCCATGTTGCGATTTATGGTTATATAAACTTACTCTGTGACTGTTCCTCCTCATCCGTAGGGAAGAGATCATCTAGGGATTCCTTAGAAGAGATGGCTTCTTTATCATCCTTCAAGAGAATTAGGGTATAAATTAGAAATAAGCGGCAGAGAGACACTGCAGGGTGGAAACGGGGGTTGTAGAGATACGAGTGGAACCACATGGAAAGAGACACAAATAGTAAGTCTAAGACAGTGTTTCCCAATCCAGTCCTCAGGGGCCCAAGGCTGGTCCACGTTTTTGCTCCCTTGATGCTCCCAGCCAGACAGTCCACATTTCTGCTAGGGAGCTGCGAGGGAGCAAAAATGTGGACTGTCTGTGGGTCCCTGAGGACTGGATTGGGAGACACTGGTGTAAGATATTAGTGGGAAGTCATGTGACAAGGTAGCTACCACCGACATACGGACTCAAGACACTGACCAACGGCGACTCATCCTGGTCGTATTTCCGAATGCTGCTCATGAACTGCAGGTGCTGGTTCTGCTCCTCCAGGGTGACCAGCTGCTGCTCCAGCTCCTGCAGCCGCTGTTGGGCGCCGGCCAGCTCATCGCGCAGCCACTGGTTCTCCTGGCACAGCCGGCGGACCTGAGCCCGAAGCTTCTGCTTCTCGGCCTCCAGGGAGCCGAGGTGTGCCGACAGCGCCACCATCAGCTGTGGGCGCGAATAAATTTAGTCTCAAAGTCACATGAACTGAGTAACCTCAAAACATCTGTTGAGTTTGCTACAAAGTCCAGGCCCAGTATAAACCAGTATAGCAGGGTAGGCAACTGGTAGAAAACTTTATCTGGTGTGTATGTAGGTTTTCACTACAACTCCTTAATTATAGACGACCGATTGGCTGAAGAGTCCTCTCACCTGAGACTGAACCGCTGCCTTAAAGGTTACCCCTAAAACCTGCATACACACCGGCCCTTGGCGGACAAGATTGCCTGCCGCTGTAGTATAGGATAAATGTTTTGAAGATCGAGGATGATCCACCAGAAATCTACTGGATATTGTCTGCTGTAGCACAGCTGTTTGTTTTCAGCCATCTTTTCTTCACATGTCTGGTCAGCAATATTGTTCAATCTTACAGCTTTGACATAGCATGACACAGATACATCCTAGCAGTCATCACAAGAATAGTGGTAAAGCAGAGTAATGTATCTAAGTACAGGTTCCCGGTAAAATATCTCTGATTAAAATCTCTTCGCATGACCAAGCTCTACTGCTCACCTGAGCTTCCCCCAGACCGAGCTCAATCCTGTCCAGTGACTGCTGGATAAGACCATGCTTCTCCTGTTCCACGCTCCCGGTCTCGCCGGCTGGCCGGTGCTGCAGGATCTCCTGTAGGCTGTCCAGGAGGCTTTGGTTCTCCCCCCGTAGAGCTTCTAACCCTGCGATGACCTGCCGTGTTCCGCACAGGATCTCTTCTGACAGCATGACTGAGACGCACCTAGATCTATATGATCAGAACTGAGAAATTTGACAGGTGACCTTCTCTCCTGTTATACAGCACATGTAACATTCCACAAAGATTATATATATTAAATTGAATCTGTCTAACAATGTATTTCATTGTCGCTATACAATTGTGAAGCCTAGCATGCTTAAACCCTATTTATTAAATAGATCTTCATATATTGTGACCTTGTATTGGAAAAGCAGCATGAAAGATGGGTGGATGGATAGATGGATGGATGGTGTGTTTTCCCATTGCTTTGAAAGTACCTTCCTAAACACGGACTGCCAGGCTCAAGTACCCTAATTCACACTTTCTCACAATTAGCAGTGTTTTTGCTTCAAAGAGAGATTACTTCAATTAAAAATGCGAAATCTGATTAAAATATAAGCAGCAGTATCAGCTCTGTGAAAATATGCACTCATTTTCAATACACAGTACTAATTATATGAGTTGCTTTCATTGTACATGCAGAATATATGCTGTAATAATGAAAAAAATGTTTCACGGCATTGAGTTCTCAACAAAGTTCTCTTGAAAAGTTATAATGATGTGTTAGAGTCTAATTTTAAGGCAAATAGGAATTCCCTTTGAGTAGCCGCTAAAAGTTGAGTCTTTCAAGGTCTTTTATTACATAATACAGTACATGCAATAAAAAGTATAAGCTGATTAGACGATCTGATTTGTAAAATAACAGTACAAGAGGCAGGTCTCAGAGTGGTTTTGTAATAGGAAAGATTATTTGATTCTTTGATATTGGAATGAGAACACAAAGAAGGCACATTATTTATGTGTGAAGAATGACTAAGAAAATAATAGAAAATAGTAGGCACATACTTGACTCAGTATTGAAATATAAATTTACATGCCTGAAATTTATTGCTGTCGAAACAATGGATACATCTACAGGTTTGTTAGACAGCAGAAAAATACACACAAAAATATAACATTTACATACAATGTAACAGCAAAAGCAGGCCGAGTTTGACCTTAAACTTTTTTATTTTAAAGTGGTCGCTAGTTCATTTTTTACCACAATATGGTCCTTGGTTTTTTGAATAGTTATTATTTACTTGTTTTTTATTAGTGATCTTTGCACTAGTTGACTTACAACTCTGTACTGGAATGTTTACTAATTTCATACACAAATTTTTGGAGGCTCTCTAAAATATTGCCTTTTCAGCAATACCTAATATTAGTCAAACTGAAGCTAAACAGTTAAAAATCTGACCCGAGAGTTGGAAGGAAGGAGCTTTATTCCTATCACCCGTGCCTTCCTTCCATCCCCATTATACATGATTTCGTTTGTCATCCCACCCAGCGCAAGGGGCGTTATTCATACGCTGTTATTCATCTTTTTTTCCCAGAAATCAGAGATGGGAACATTTGAAAATAGCTAATGTTACATAAACCCACAGATAGAGTAACAGAACCAGTTCTACTAACAATTAACCCTTATTCCTATCACAGATCAGATGTTCTAATTTAGTTCAGAAGATAATAATTAAGGGGCTGAGAGTGTAGATTTGGGAGCTGCACAAATGTTACCTAATATGTTGAGTTTTTGCCAGCATGTAACATAGATAGTATAGAATTTATAATGTGGCTTATTTACACTTGTTAAAGGTTTCTTTTATACAATTAATATTCCTCATAAACATCTAGATTCTAAAATGTTAAAAGAGCTCTGATCCAAGGTAATGCACGCTCCTACGTACCCAATTCACTTTCAAACAGTAAGCAGACAAGATGACTGAGTCGGCCAGTGTAGACGGCAGTTTACTACATAGTTCTACACTGCGGTTACTAACTTTACCTAAACGATACAGCTGTGTTAATAATCATACACAGCTTAAGAGGACTGGGAAACGAGAGTGGACAAACAACTAAAAAATAGCTATTTGTTTACCTAATCAGATATAAATAAGCAAGTAAATAATGAGGAACTGTAAGGGATCGTCAACCTTGTTTGTGCATCGCGAAAAACGCTGTCCAACACGGCGCTTAGTCAGCAGGACAGTTACTGCCCCCGGGGAAGCCGAGGTATCAGCCGACAAAAAGGATTCGGGCACGCAAACAAGGAAAGGGCTCATTGCACCTTGGCCAGAGAGAGAAGGAAAAGCTGGTTTTCAATTTCTGCCATCCTATGACAATTACGTAAATTCAGAATGATCACTGTCCTGGCGGCAGTGTTTGGTTTCCAGTAAACATTGCAATTTTTAATCTATACGTATTAGCAGTACTATTAAGTATATGCATAATATAAAGCATCACTGTAGACTTATAACAGTCATAGTCTGCTTTATCTGAAACGACATTATGTTAAATACGGGGATGCCATTTGCTTTAAAATAGTAGGCAGAGCAACATACGTCGGTACTGTGATTTGAGAACATCTGCTTTGTGCGATGAAATTTAACTGATTTGCTTTATCCCTCACCAATTTAGAATCGCAGTAAGATCAATTTGTATTTAAGTATAATGGTAAGTGATGCTTCCCCACCCACTATAAATTTATAAAGTTAAGTTTGTAGTTAACGTTAATACGGGTATCAGGTGGAAAATGGCTTGTATTCATAGCCAATTATATCCGGATTAAATAAACCTTGTTTGCAGCAGGCAAACTGCAGAATCAACGAAATACTTGTGGGATACGCATTAAAACTAAACACCGCAAAGTTTCAAAGGGTACTTAATAAGACTATGGATATATAGATTTTCAGTTTTTGAATAAGACGAACTGCCACAGTTCATTGGTACATTAAAAAGCATAACTTGCCAAGATGTTCACCAAAACTTATTAGTAAATGCTGAATCCGTTCATTGGTGATGAACCTATTCCGGGTTAGTTTTTGTTTTACAGATCGATTACAACTCAATCAATTACCACAATTTACGGATGACATTTCCGGGCCTACAAGGCACGTAAACACTATCCATGCCGTTTCTAAACTCCAGAAAGCCATCGACAGCAAAAAAAAAAAAAAAAAAAACTACACAAATTTGACTAATTGTCCTGTCATTTGCCAACATCACTGCAATTTTTTGAGTTCCAGTATAAGTTGCATATAATAACTTGTGCATTTAGGCGTTTAGGAATGAAGAACTTCTCTAAAGTACAACTGCGTGAATTATACTTGTTAATAAATTTAATGTTTATATAATAAACAATAATAGTT
>JAODJU010000036.1:7782444-7812067 GCA_026776725.1 Gnathonemus echidnorhynchus | reverse complement strand
TTTCCATTATTTCTTATGGGAAAAATTCGATCAAAACTCGAACTTTTTAGGATTCGATCCGGAGTCCGGAACGGATTGCGTTACAAAAGAAGGCAGCAAGTTTTTCGCACTATAAATACAGTATATTTTCAGTTCTTTTCATTTTAAAAGGCACAGCACTTAAATTGATTATGTTCACCAAAACCATTCCCCCTTTTCATGGAAAAGAACTTGAGTACTCCTCAGTATTCCATTACCATCTCCCCAATACTCCCCAGTTCTCCCTTGCCATCTCCCCAGTACTCCCCAGTACTCGCTTACCATCTCCACAGCACTCCTCAGTACTCCCCAGTACTCCCTTACTGTCTCTCCAGTGAAACTGTGACTGTTACAGGTACAGTAAATACCTGTATTTTCACTCTGTAGTCAAGACGAGTCACTTTATTGTCAATTCACACATGAACCAAAAAGCCAGGATAAGGAGCAGCTGAAAATAAACACCAAACAATAAATACCAGTGGGAGAATAAGTAAAGAATAAAGAATAAAATAGATAGACAGATAGACAGATAGATAGATAGATAGATAGATAGATAGATAGATAGATAGATAGATAGATAGATAGATTAATCAATTAATTAAAATGGAAATTGAATAAAAACTATACACAGCAATACATAACAATGACACAGTGCAAATACTGTGCACTCTGGATGCGACGTCATCGCCAAGGAAGATTATGGTGCATCATTAAAATTTAAGGCAAATTAAATTGCCCAAAAATATGAATACATACTGATATTAGTACTCATACTAACTCATTTTTGTACATAATGCAGAATCATGTATAAAGCAAATAACTAAATTTGTTATTATGGAAAAATATATATTACACACAAATCCAATAAGAACATTATATAAGTGAAGGATTCCTGTAGGAGGTACGGAGTGTCAGTGTCAAGGTCGGCATAGCAGCTGCTGGGACTCGCTCAGCCGGCCGAGAGTCTTGAGCACACAACAGCCTCGCAATTGGCACTCCCTTGGAGTCCATGTTTCCACTAGCGTGCACAAGCATTGCTATTCACTGACCTATATTTTTATTCAGTCTCTTAAAAGGCAGACACGGACACTCACAAGACTTCCTTTCATTTGTATAAATACCATCCCCTATTTCTGACTTTTAAAATCAATATTTTGGCTCACAACACTAAACGCTTTAGTACCCAGTCATTATTCTATGACTTTGCATTGAATGAGTTGTCTAAATGTTTATCTTTTGCGCCGAGAGCGATAAAAAAACACAGGAATCTAGAGAATCTCCGGGGTTCCCTCTGCCAGCGACATGGGCAGCCGTATGATGTCAAGACACCCAAGGATTCTTAGCTTTGTCATTTAAGGTCACTATACAGCAGCTGTGTGACAGAAAATCCCAAGCTGCCTGATTCCCAGGATGTCCGCTGAGCTCTCTGTGCAAGCAGGGCAGGGTAACCTCAGTTCACGCGTTCATCCCCCAGATCTATGCCTGGGTGTCTGTTGCACAGGTTACATAACTGCCCCACTCCATGCATAGCAGCCAGAGGCTGAAGGACATCACAGCGGGCTAATTTGGGAGCACCGGACCAGCTCAGGCCACGCTTCTCTCTCATACACCAGACCAGCCTCTCCCCAGGAAGACTAACTTCACACCTTTGCAAAAACATGCGGCAACGGCCCGGGGACAGGACGACCCCGGGAACAGGACGACCCCAGCCCTGAAGGACGCTTCTGCTGTAGCCCTAGATGCCAACAAATAGCACTAAAGGGCAGGAGTAAATAGTTCACGTATAAAAAAGACATTTTATTACTCTTAATCAAGTAATTATGCATGCAAGTTTATACCTCAGATGGGCCAATTGGTGAGAAGTCATATATTTTCTTATTTTGACTGCCAGAATGTTGAGGAACAGGTTGTTCCATGCATTACACGGCATTTTGCAGTGCATAGCAGTTTTCAAATGCAGCCACCCTAGAAACAAGTAGCAGGCTCTTCTGTTTGCAGGGTGTGTTTGCGGGGTGGGGGGGATGCAGGGGATGGCGTCACAGACCGGGGAGTGAGGATTGGTGCAAGAATATAGACAGAGACAAATTTGGTAAGTCATGTTGAGGCTAAATGAGCAAAGGGACAGCTGTGAAATTCGACACTGGGTATTGATTTAGGAAAAGGGCACCGTGACAGGTCTCGGCTAACCCCGCCCCTACCCGCCACACCCCAAACCATCCAGCAGTTCCCAGAGTTATAGTGGGCCATTTAGAGGAAGTAAAGTTCCCTTTTATAGTGACACTACAAGTAAAGAAAAATGACCCACAGTGACAGTATAAACCACTCAAACTACTCCAAGCTACAAGTGGTATGACTGGGACAGTCGTCTTCCCCATATTCCTTCCCTAGGTTATTCATTTGCACGATATGTAATTACAAAAGGCATTATTGCACTCTGCCTTAATTCATAGCAAAGAATGTACTTGATCACATATTAATGCTACTATTTATGATACTTATTTATATTTTAAGTTCACACTTTTATTTATGAAATGGGAGTCTTCCCAAAGTTGTTCTAGAAAGATCCTTCTAGGTTTTTATGGATAACGCAACATTATTACTAATTATTACTCAGCTTAATGAAATGGCATTTTAACTAAACATAAACAGACCTAATCTTTTGAATCTGTAATGCTTGGATTGACAGTTTGTTTAATTTTTTTTTTCATCTTCTATATAAGCAAAGACGGTTCTTTGAATCATACATTTCTCTTCCAACCATTTACCCTGGTTAGGTTCACAGCGGGGCCCAGGGACCAGGGCCCGGGGCCCGGGGCCCGGAGCCTATTCCGGGACACAATGCTCTGGCACAGCATGGGCAGGATGCCAGCACACATACATGCACGCATGCGTTGTGGGATTTGGTAATTAGACACCAATTAGCCTCACCACATGTCTATATGCTACAGGGGGAAAGTGGAACTTGGAGGCGACTCACACAGTGCTGGCAGAAACTGCACACACACAGAGGAGAGGCAGGATTCAAACATTAAGATAGAATGTACATCCATTTACCTGAAGGTTTCATCCAGAGCGTACAGTTGGGAAAGGAGCCCTAGAAGCAGTTGAGGTGAAGGGCTGTGTTTAAGGATCCAATAGTGAAATCACTCTTCGCACTACAGGATTTGAACCAGCTACCTTCCAATAACAAGCAAAGAGTCCTCATCTATACACTAGACCACACGCCAAAGCACCACCCCCACAAGGCTGCCAACTGGGCTACTGTGCCACCCTGCCTTGAGTCACTTACCAATCAATAACATGATACTGACTGGGATGGATGGATGGATGGATGGATGGATGGATGGATGGCAGACGCCCTTAGCCAGAGCGACTTATTATTTTGACAACAAAAATATAAATCGTCTTATAGATGTAGTATTTGTGAGCTTTGACGTTTCAGGTGCAGAAGACAAGGTGAGCATAGGCCTCCCTCATTGTAATTTCTGAATCTCCCCCACATGTATTCAGGATTCTTTAACACATTTTTATCTACATGCAAAAGCCTTTATTTTGGAACTTGTTTTTTTATTTGTGGTGTTTCTCCCAAAATTACACTTAGTTGTTGTCTATTGCCCTTAATATGCAGTTTTGGGTAATAAATGTCTGTCCGGATGAACTTGGGTCTTGTAAAGGGTTAATCCTACTTTCTACTCTTTGTTGACTGGATCTGTGTATTTTACAAGCACTTATATGCCACAGATAAAACATATTTAACTGATGCTTCCTTGCTATAGGTGGCCCTGATTCAAACATATTTTAACAGTGCTTGTATAAGTAGAGATACTTACGAAAAGCCTGTTTCGCATAGACAGATCATTAGCATGGGAGCTAATACAATCATATGGGAACCTGGATTATAAGGTGTCGTGAGCAGGTGGGAGGTGCAGAAATGGCACATGGCTGGGATTTGCATGGGGCGTGGTCTTTATGCCATGGTTTCACTGTTAATGTTAATGTTTGCATTTTTCATTCCCTTTCTCAGTTGTGCTTATACATCCATTTTCCATAATTTGGCACAGGATCCTAAGCACATGGTGAGGACATGCAGAGCATTATCCCCCGCTGAACCATCCATCCATCCATCCATCCATCCATCATCTGTAACTGCTTGCCCCATGCTGAGTTGTGGAAGTCCGGAGTCTATCCTGGAAGCTATGGGCAGAATGCAAGGAACGACCCAGGACCGGGTATTTCTATATAAAATTATATAAATCAAAACTCATGTCTTAACCTGGAATTCAGTCCTGACCTAGTTTGCTTACTGGCCACTGTCACAACAACTATTTCTATCATTTTCTTCCCATGTTTGTGCGTCTTTCCTTCAGGGAATTCAGCCCCCTGTCAAAGCTGAAAGACATGCAGTTTAAGTAGAATGGGTGGATAGTTCAGATCCAGACCAAGATTTTGTTTCAACCGACAGGGTGAGTATAAAGAGTCACAGTCACAGAGTATACAACTGGTTGGTTCAAACAAAATCTTGGTCCGGACTTTTACTTTCTGGACCTGAACTATCGCCCTGTATGTGTATGGAGCAAATTTCCTAAGACAACAGAATAACAAGAGAATTTACCGCATATAGTACCGGATTTTTTTCAGTACTAAACAAAAGCCAAAAATGACTTTAGAAATCGGAGGTACGTTGATCTATCGCTAGCGCTGCTGCGTCACTCCAAGGTTCAGGATACTTATCTTGCTTCCTCTGCATGTTTGTGTAGAGCTTGTCGCAGAGGTTTCCTGCTGCAGTCCAAAGACATGGAATTAGAGACATCCTTAATTCACCCTTAGTGTATGGCTGCATGCCCTGCAATGAACAGGTATTCAATTCAAGGTGATTACACGCCCACAGCTACACCTGCTCTGTGCTGCCTGACATAGGCTGCAGCCCCCTACTACTGATCAGACATACAAAATCCTCTTAGACGCCAATGATTTGCTGTACGCATAACTTTTCTTGCATGAAAACCTTTTTTGATGCCAAGCATGCAGATGCTGTACATAAACAAATAGACCTTGCTTGGCTGTATCTCTTAGTTCTACCTACATTTCTGCAGATGTACTGCACATATCATGCATGATTGTGTTGGCTGTCCTTGGTAAGAGCTTAGCATCTCCTGCTTGATTTGAGCCTTTATTGGCTCCTTAAAATATGAAGCTTTTAGGTGCTTCTATACCTTCTCCACAGTGTATGGAGACAACTTGAGTCCAGTTTCCAGCACATTAACAACTGATCCAGATTTTAGGGCGTTTTGTCTTAACAGTGGCTGGTAGCAGGTTCATGACACTGTGTCAATGAGGCTCCTGCTCTTGACGTAGCTGTTCTTTGTCTTTCCCTGATGGATGACAATGAATGTTTCATATGGTTGTTGCTTATTTCTAAATCCAGGATAAATAAGGAAGGACTGGAAGACCTTAGTGCAGTTAATGGTTGTGTTTAATATCTTTAGGAATTTTGATACATTTCTGAAAATTATTTGCATTACTCAAGAAAATGAAGTTAGATTAAAAAATAAATTTTACTAAAATATAAGTATGCAGTGCATTGTATATAATGTATTTCATATTATGTTTGACCATGTAATATATGTCCTTGTGTTGTCTATGCAGTCTTTCTTGTGCATTCTAATCTATACTGACAGATTGGCATGTTGCCAGTGTCTTACCGCGATGTAAATCAGCATAATAAAGACCTTCACTGAATCAAGACTGTTGTTTTCAACATATAAATGAATGCGAATAAAATGCAAATACAATTTCAGTTGCACTGTTCTGCCTCCATGGTGGATTTAAAGTTATCAGGAATGAAGGGGAACAGGCAAATATGCCCATAGAGTAGAAATGAAAACTTCTTGCAGGATTAATGCATACACCCAGTATAAGTGCAAGAAAGAAAATATTCGTTTGTGGAACGATAAAAATAATGCACTTAAATTAGTGGTATAAATCTGGCATTATTTACGCCTAAGCTCCTCTCTCCTTGAAGTTGCTGTTGCTATGTTTGGGGTAGGGGGGCAATGAATGGGGGCGGCTTAGCATGTTACCTATCTTCGGCAGTGTTATGTAAGTTCTTACCTTAGCCGGTTGTCATATACTGGCTCTGACCAATGAAGAATAAGCAAGCAGAAGCCCTTTGGCCAATAGATACAAGTTATCTGGGTATATAAACCCAAGTTGAACTCCTTCATAGTTGGGCGACCCCTACATTGGCTTTGGTGAGCAGGATCTGATCCCAAGGGCTGTTACTGCTTTCTTTTCTCCCTCGAAGGTAAACCTAGCTTACTGGGATGAGTGAGAAATGTAGAGATGAGAGGAGGCTTAACTAATTTGGGTTCTTCTTAAATAATTCAAGATTAGGGATATCAGCAGTTTTAACATGCACTGAAACGTACCATTACCAATTCATCTGGACTCCTGAAATCTGTTTTTTTTCTTGTTTTTTTATTTTATTTTTTTATTTTTGGAGGGCACCTCCTTTGGCTTCTTGCTGCAGGCGCTTTCGAAGGGCGAAAATGGAAATACCGTCAGCTAATTATTATATTAGTGTCAGCCTGAAGTGCCGGACATGTCTGCTGTGGATGCATTTTTTTTTTTTTCCTATTTTGCTAAGACTTGAGACTGGGTGAACACCCAGGGTGCACCTTCTATAGACATGCATATTTTATGAGTGGTGTCAGGTGGTCTAAAAGTGTTGGCCTGCATCAAATCACAGCAGGGGGTTGATTTCACCCCCTGTGGTCCTGGTAAGAAGAGCACAGGCTTACGGCTCTGAAATAGATCATTCTCTTTATCCTGCCACATATATTTTATAGATTGATGCTAGATAACAGATTTTAAATGTAAGATACTGTAGAAGTTTAATATAAAATATGCTTAAGCTCAGACAAGCACGTAAAGAAATACTTGACACTGTTATTTTTGGATGACTGTGCATTTTATAAATCCGTTATGAAGATGAGAGACCAGCAAGTAATACAAGTAATACCATGTTTGGCCTGCAATATTCTCTGTTATAGGTCAGAATTTTTAAATCTGAGTTCCATCCTGGTCCTGTTTGTCATAATGATGTATAGTGCAGGAAAACAACAGAAGGGTGAAGTGATTGGCTATTTTGCTTTCTCTCTCTGGTGCTCTGGAGTTCGAGCCTTAGTCCGTATTAGGGGCACATGCACGGCGGAGACATTAAAAATCCCATCTGCTCCATGTACATATAAGCACACAGGATAGTCTGACAGCACTCTTAGCTGAAACATGAGTCAATGGATAGAAGCTGCCAGAAGAGTTTCCGTAAGGGCACCAAGGGATTGACAACATTCGATAATGACGTGGGCATCAGCTGCCCATCAACTATCATTTTGGAAGATTCCGGGACAAAGTAGGCTGATTCACCACACACAAAAGCGAAATCACAAATCAAATATGGCTTTTGTTCTCTTTATATTCATCCGCTTTGCATAACGTTTTTTTTTTTTTTTTTGCAGATCAAGTCAGAAACGCAACGATGACGAAGAACAAGCACAACGACTACAAAATGCAGTTCACCACGGACGAGGAGTACCCTGACTTGACTGTGCACAACAACCACATGGCCAAGGCCATAACCAGGGAAGTATACGACAAGCTGAGGAGCAAGTCAACTCCCAGCGGATTCACCCTGGATGACTGCATCCAGACTGGTGTGGACAACCCAGGTGAAGATTCCCCTTAATGCTCGCAGTCCCAGTGCTGACACCATTGTCTGCATGATGTTTAGCTTTGTCTCAGCTCATAGGGAAAGTTCCCAGAACTTAAGTTAAAGTTCTGTAAAGGTCCTCTCAAAGTTGACAGAGAACATTCTTACAACAACGTTGATTTCCATATTTTACATTTTAACAAAGGTTCTGTCAGAGTTATGATAACATAATTACCTTAATTTCCTTTTAATGCAATGAATGGTGAAAAATATTTTTTGTAATAAGATATTATTTTATGGATGTGCTATATCTGTACCTCAAACTCATCATCTAGCCTTGGACCCATGGTCTTTGTGGTGTAAAGCAACAACGTAACCCACTACTCTCTCACACCCTTTCTTAGTTATATTATTAATCTTAGTTGTAGTAGTGGGATAACATTCTGGGAGCATCAGGAAAACTGGAGACTTTGAACGTTTCCACACCATAATTGTAACGTAAATCGTAAAATTGTTAGTGGGGATTAAGGCTAATCTGTGCAGTGCTCAAAGACAGCCATTAAAACATTGCACACATCATAATTTGAGATATTTTATTATTTTATGATTAGCAGCACAACCAGCCTATTGTAATCGAACTGAAATGGCTGTATTGTCTGATTTGCAAAAGCATTGAAGCAAGCAACCTAGATTGCTCCTTGGTGCCTGTTTTTACTGTGATGCTTAATTCTCACTCGTAGGTCATCCGTTCATTATGACCGTGGGCTGCATCGCTGGTGATGAGGAGTCTTATGACGTCTTTAAGGATTTGTTTGACCCAATCATCTCCGACCGTCATGGTGGCTACAAGCCCACAGACAAGCACAAGACCGACCTGAACTTTGAGAACCTAAAGGTGATGGATCCCGAACATCATTTTTCATTAAACATGTTTTCTAATTGTTTTACAATTTTACTTGCTACCCATAAAATACATTTACTAAATATTTAAATGTTTTGGGGAAAGTACCAGTTCTCCATTATGGTAAGGTTATGCTTTAGTGTTGAGTTTTTAATGAAATTTAATATTATTTCAAAATATTATATAAAATGCCCCTAAAAATACTTTTGAAACAAGGATTTTCAGATTAGGACTTGATGTAGCTAAGATAAGATGTATTAGTCCCACGGGTAGGAAATTAGCATTTTACAGCAGCAAAGTGGACAGTGCAACAGAAATAGTAGCTTGTCTGGTCCCTCCCAAGGTATCTTCATTCTAGGGCGTTTTTCCTCGCCACTGTTGCCGCTGACTTGCTCACTGCGGTCTTTGGGCAGTGATAACGTAAAGCCCTTTGAGACAATGTAATGTGAAATTATGCTATACAAATAAAATTGCTAAAAGTGGCAGGTTTGGTTAGTTTAAGTAGTGTAGTATGAAACTAACCAAAAAATTGACCCATACAGGGCGGTGATGACCTTGACCCTAACTACGTCATCAGCAGCCGCGTGCGCACTGGCCGCAGCATCAAGGGGTTTACCCTCCCCCCCCACAACAGCCGCGGCGAGCGCAGGGCTATTGAGAAGCTATCTATCGAGGGTAAGCATTAACCTTCTCCCTCTTGTCTCTCCAGCTGTCAGTTGTCTTTGAAACATTGTAGCAAACACATAAATACAGTCACCCTGGTAATGTGGTATC
Source organism: Gnathonemus echidnorhynchus (assembly GCA_026776725.1). Classification (NCBI taxonomy): domain Eukaryota; kingdom Metazoa; phylum Chordata; class Actinopteri; order Osteoglossiformes; family Mormyridae; genus Gnathonemus; species Gnathonemus echidnorhynchus. Next base: position 7,802,666 of record JAODJU010000036.1, on the reverse strand, counting down.
AGTTACAGAGTGCTTTTGAATGATTAGAAGTCTAAATGGAAACACACAGAAGAACATTATGTCTTGCGCATCCTATAGCCCTGAACAGCTTGGATGGAGAGTTCAAAGGCAAATACTACCCCCTGAAGGACATGACTGATAAGGAGCAGGAGCAGCTCATTGCAGACCACTTCCTGTTTGACAAGCCGGTCTCTCCCCTGTTGCTGGCCGCTGGTATGGCACGTGACTGGCCAGACGCAAGAGGCATCTGGTGAGTTTGTCTTTTCAGACAATGTAATTTCTATTAAGATGTGCGTTGAATAGCATGTCCTATGTCATTTTCCTAATGACTTTTCCTTGACTCCAATGGAAAATGTCATGAGGTGAAGGAAAGGTGTGAAGGAAAAGTCATGAGGACCTAGGAGCAGACCACCATGCTGCTAAGAGAATCCGAGCGCACTTACGCTTGGCTGCGCAGTTATGTGACGGCAGATGTTTTCAACGTGGGTCTGCCATGTGATGCTACAAGGTTCCAAGGATGAACCACGAAAAGCTTTGTGTGAAATGCTGCTACTGCAAGGAATTGTGGGACGACATGATCTCCATAAAGGATGGTCCAATGTATCCTGTGCTAAAGGAGATAAAACTTGACACAGCGAAGCACCTTTCTTTAGCATTTTAAGGAATTCCAGCAGTTGTTAGATACTGCCTATCGGGTCTGTTGTATGATGTGGTTCTTCCCTCCTGAAAGGCACAATGATGAAAAGACCTTCCTGGTCTGGGTGAACGAGGAAGACCACCTGCGTGTCATTTCCATGCAGAAAGGAGGCAACATGAAAGAGGTCTTCAGGCGCTTCTGCGTCGGGCTCCAGAGGGTAGGGGTCACCCTCCTACCATCTTATTATTTTTGGACAGTTGTGAATTTCATGAATTTATTCTCAAAAGAGTCATAGTCCATAATGATTGGAAGCTGTGACAGACAGCAGCCTTTAACGACCCATACGTTAACACTTTATTCTTAGACTATTAGTAGTGATCATATGGGTTTAATGTTAGACTCCTGTAGAGGCAAATTTACTTGACGTGTCATGCATATCTTACAAGTTTTTACACAGCAATGTTTAACAGTGTGACAGGGTTACTATTTCACAACCATTTGGCTAACTGTGAGTAATACCCCCTCGATATACCTGCATAACACACCATCCTCTATATCAATTTAAAAGTAGGTGCACGTTGGGTGTTGCTCAATACCAAGAACGCAACAAAACGTACTTGTGTTCTCGCTGACTTTCCTCCCAAGAACGGATTTAGGACGCAGTGAATCATGGGACTGTTTTCATTGGCGAGGATGCAACTGATGTATCTTTGATATTTGGGGCGGGGCAAGAGCGACATCCGGGGATTTTTGCCATCCTCCGTATTTCTGTTGTTGGGTATTGAAACTGGTCTTCGGCAATGGGAGATAAGGGTCAAATGGGTACAGGAGAACACAAGAATGGTCAAGTGCGTACATTGAGAAACACCCATTTTCAGGAACATCACCTCTATGGATAATTGGTGGCTGTCGTTTCACGTGCACAGATTGAGGAGATCTTCAAGAAGCACAACCACGGCTTCATGTGGAACGAGCACATTGGCTACGTGCTGACCTGCCCCTCCAACCTGGGCACCGGGCTGCGTGGGGGTGTGCATGTCAAGCTGCCCAAACTGAGCACACACGCCAAGTTCGAGGAGATCCTCACCAGGCTGCGTCTGCAGAAGCGTGGCACAGGTGCATTTACACGCCAGCCTGAAGCATCCAAATACATTTCAGCATTAAAAACCAAACTGCCAATAAATAAGGCCAAAATTTGGGAAACACTGAGCATTTTTGGCGTAACGCTTAAAAAATTACTACACGAATATTGGTGGTAATGTTTACAAACAATTTAAGAATGTTTACATATATCATACATTCGATCATTAAATAAGTAACTGGAGTAACAGCTGAATAAAGTTCTGCAATCTCTAAAAACTGGAAGTGTTTCCACAATTTTGGCCACTAGGGTATAAAAGCTACAGTCTGTAATGACAAAAATGAACAGTTTATAAAATTAATTAAAAAGTACATGAATTACTTATTGAATACAGTATCCAACCATTTAGATTAGCCTTGTTCTTTGTATTCTGAATTATTATTAGTGATTTGAAAAAAACATTATTTAAGAATATCGAACAACAAAAACTATGGCTTACACAGACCATACAACAATACCAATCATGTGATGCTACAAATTCACCATACAGCAGAGCTGATGGCTGCTTATCAATCAGGCGTTGACGTTAATTTTGACCTGTTACACACAGGTGGTGTGGACACGGCTTCCGTGGGCGGCATCTTTGATATCTCCAACGCTGACCGCCTGGGCTCCTCCGAGGTCTATCAAGTCCAGTTGGTGGTCGATGGTGTGAAGCTGATGGTCGAGATGGAGAAGAAGCTGGAGAAAGGAGGCACCATTGACGATATGATCCCTGCCCAGAAGTAAAGTGAGAGTCGTGTTTTTTTAAATACATTATTGAACAAGTAACCATGCCAACCAACGTGTGGTCGAGTAAAAAAAAAAAATGCTGCGTTGCTCTGACTTGTCCAAAGACTCTTGACTCTGCTTACCTTTTTCATCAGGTTTTCTTTCCATCATTCTTTCATTTACCTATCCTTTCTCCCTCTTTTCATTTTCCACTGTTATTGCCAACTCAATTGTAACATCCTGGGATCAAACCACCACATTGCTGGTTGCTTTGTGGTTTCACCTAAATCATGACCTTTGGCTGTACAAATTATTTGATTCAATAAATTGAGCCCCATGTAACAATCAGGATATGGTGTCATCTTGTTGTCCTTTGATTTCATATTTTCCAAACAAACTTAATTCAATACATTAGACTCAATAAATGAGAACTAAGCCAGTGATATTAACCTAAGGGATTCGTTTTGAAGCATAAAACTTTTGTGTATTTGTATAGTAAAAAAGCGAAAGTGACCTGAACAATTAAGAACAAAAAAAGAGAAAAGTGAGTATGAGTGAATTTTTATTTCTCATTTTTTTTTCTTAACTCCCATTTTTTCTTTACATCTAAAGGTACCACAGTCAGTACCAGAAAAAAAAATAATAATTTAAAAATTGTAAAGAAAAAAAAAAAAAAGAGCAATAGTTTCATTTTTCATCTGGTTTCTACACAATGGTACAGATACAAGCACTGCTGGGTTTAACAAGAGGGACCATGTTTGTGTTGTGTGAATGTCTGAGTGTGTAGAATACAGTTAGATGCAGACCAAAATGGAGGCCGTGAAAGGAGGGAAAAACCATACCCATCTTAGCACCAGGAAATAGTTCTGCTTATAACAGGAACAATTGCTTTTGAGGCGAGACCAATCTACATTTTAAAGGTTGTTCCAATCTCAGCTGCAATAAGACCAGATGTGACTCCATTAGCTGTCTGTCTTTTAGGACTGACAATTATGCAGGTCAGACCATAGTCAATCACATTGGTGCAAAATCAAAATTTACACTGACAAGGTCACAAAGACACGTGGCTATCGGTAGCATAAAATAACGGTCATCTGTAGACTGCCCGCAAACACCATGACAGCTGTGTGAGAAATATCTTCCCGTAACATAGGAAAAACACATCCACTCAGGTCACGAACTCAGCTGCACAGAAAACCACTCTCCCTATCACAAATTTCCTGCTGAATGTTTTCACTGCCCGCCGTAACTTTGTTCATATCTGATGTAATGTCGCGCTTGAAAACCAGCAGAAAAAATAAAGACATTGCATTTATATATGAACATTGGTTTACGTTGATCATAACTAGTTGAGAACGTGTTGCATTATTACAGTCCTGTGAATTCCCTGAAGACCCTTTAAATGACTAACAAAGGAAGCCAAACAGATTAATTGGCTTCACAGTGGCACTTTCCACATATTTCACTCTTCCATGACTCTAGTCTCCAAAAAAGGCCATCATTATCACTTACTGGAATAGCCTTAAATATCCCTTGTGAAACCTGCTCCTTGCTTCTTGAGACCTAATGAATTGCTGATATTTACTCAGAATGACTGAAATGCTGTGATGTGGGGAAAAAAAAAAAGCAAATGTCCAAAGACGTGACGGAAGAAATTTTATTTTGTTTTGCTTTTTCTGGAGACATGCAGGACTGCAAGTCAAAAAATACTTACTGGGCATCCCCTTTATTATTAACTGTTTAAAACCTATTACTACTTCCTAGTCTCTAAACACAGCCCTAAGCTCTAACAGTATATATGCAACCGGCTGAAGAAGAGAAGCCCTCTTAAGTTTTGTTTAGAAAATCTTCTAGCTAAGGGAGTGACCAAAATCACAGCTTTTACATTTAAGACTTTCACACTTTGAGAAACGTGTTTCTGGCATTCATGTATATGTGGCACAGGTTAGATATACTTAGTGTCTGGATAAACCACAGCTCAAATTTGTACAAACTCCAGTGCACTTTCCTTATAAGAATAATAAAAATGCCAAAAAGGGGGGGTTGGATAGTAGCGAAATCAGATCTGTGGCAGTCTGTGTATGTATGTGAGTGTGAGTGTGTGTGTGCATGAGGAAATGTGTGGGTGTAATGCACAGGCATTAGAGGAAGGAAGGATGGGGATCTGACGAAAGATGGAAAAAGAAAAACAAGCAAATGGTTTGCAAAAGTGAAACGAGCGAGATCCGTAACTCCCTCCGTCTTCACAGGAAAGTTGGAACGACCAGTGTGTGGAACATCCACTGCAGGTAGGAACCGCACCAACGTGTAAAGTGAATCCGCGCCCCGGCCGGAACCACAGCCTCAGTCTCAGTCTCTCCGGGCCAGATCCCGTCACACCAAACTCACTGGGATTTTAATTCGACGCACGGCACCTTGGCAACTTAGACACTAATGAAAAGCTGGCTGCTACCAGAGGCACAGTCCACATTCGAACCCATGCTCCCTAGACCTGAACTAGAATGACTGGCTCAGGTCCATGCTACGAGGTGTGACTGGCTGCCTCACTTAGAAGAGAAGGAAAAGAAAAACTGGATCACTTTACCAGATGATTTGGCAGTCAGTGTTTAGCACCATTCCTGTACGTCTACCCAAAATGTTATTAGGGAACTGAAAATTCACGAAAGCAAGGTTTGTGCTAACAGTTGGTACATTTCAGTCCATCCCGATTCAGCTACACAAGAGTGAGACATCAGTTCTTTGTTTAAGATCTAAGAACCTTTGGCTGTTCTATCCCATTCTAGGGTCATTTTGAGGGTGGATATCGTTGCCCTCTTTATCTAACAACACTGACCTGCTCAGCAGAGTATTAAGACGCTAGAGGGAAGGTTGGAACGCCTCACTGCCATGACTGAATGTCCTAACGTATCCATCTGTCTATCAGACTATAACTAAAAGACAAATTCGTGGCTGATGATTCACCATAATACTTATGTAAGACGGACTGTAAACAAGGAAATCGACTTGGTAAATAAGAGGGGGCTACAACTTTCAGAAAGGGTATTTACTGTCAGAACAAAGTGCTCCTCTATATGTACTGCTAGTGTGTAGGGAAGAAGAAGTAGAGTGGCTCAGAAGAGGAGCCGTCTTACCAGTTGCTTTGCACACTGTTGGTATCGGAAGGCTAAAGCTCCGGCCATAACGGGCCAAATAATCAGACAGCAAAGTGTGAACCCAATGGACCGATAAAGGGGGGGAGGGAATCGGGCATCTTTCCTGCTCATGCAATTAATCTATGTGTTCCTGTGTATCCCACCCTCACGAAGAAGTTCTGAATGACATCGCTCTGGTCAACATTACCCTTTAAAAATACTTTATCCTCTAAGCTCAGCTGCATTAATCTGGGGAAAAACAGAATCCATGACTGGGGGAGCGGGCGGGGATATATAGCAGCTGTAGAGAAAAGGAATGACAAATATAATCGATTTGATGACAATTTCATCGAGAAGAACAAAAAATAATTCAGATGGTGGTTTGGTCCAGGGGTAGTGATGTCTTTCAGCGGGGGGGGAGGGGGGTGATTAGCAAGCTGTCGGTTGGCGTGTCCATGTGGCAGAAAAGCAGGGGGGGCAGCAATGGGATTGGTGCAGCAATGGCAGTCAAGACAGAGGTTTGCCTCAACATCCTTTTTTTTTTGTCCCAGTCTGTCTGTCCTCTGCCCCCCCCCCTCCCTCCCCACCCCCATCACCCTCAGAGTTCCAATTCCTTGGAGACTTTGGTGGCAATGTCCCGGAAGGCGAGAGGCGCCCCCCAGAGGCGCTTGAAGCGCACGCCGCTGGTCTCGGACGGCCCCGTGGGCAGCTGGCACACCTCAGCCTCGAAGGCCACTCGCGAACCGGCCGCCCCGTGAGTGCAGGATAGCAGGAAGGGTCCAGCCAGATGGACCTGGCAGCCGCATTCCTGGGCCGCCTCGCGCAATGCCAGGACCACCTCCGCTGGGTCCCGGGGGCTGCGCACCTTTACATCCCAGCCGCATCGGGGGGTCCGGGGCTCTGACGCTTTTTGATGCCCAGGTAGATGGCGACTGCAGGGGCCGGGAAGAGTTTCAGTGTTTTTTTTTTTGAATGCATGATGTTTTTCAGACCGACAGTTACCATGACTTGAATACAATTTAATAATAAAAAATAAGTTAAAAATTAAATGCTAAAGAAATTACTTTGCTTGCTTTCAGTAAGTAGTTTGTTTGCTTTTTAATAAGGGTCATGGGATCCATAATAGGTCCTATAAACTAAGAAGGCTGGGGAAAGCAAACTATGGCATTTATACAAACGTAAATTCAGCCTCCAACCACCAGGAGGTGCTGCAGCAGAGCCTTACCTTGTGACCGGAGATCTGGAGACTCTCTCAGGTTCGTCTGTGACCCTTCAGAGGAAGATAAAGCCTAGCGTTAGGAACGAATGGAGGAAGGGAATGCAGAAAATATCCATGACCAGCATCCCCAAGAAACTTGGCAAGTGCACGAAAACAACATCAATTCAGCGCAATGACATAAACCATATGAGCATTCACAAAAAAAGAAAAACATAAAAAGTGACCAGAAAATAAATAGGGGACAATAAGGAAGATAAAAAGATCATGAGGTTTTCTACCTCTGGACAACAGCATTAAGTCATACCTTTATGTTAGACCAAACCCAGTATTAAAAAAATGTTCACAATGAAGAACCTTTCGTGAGGAACAGCAAAGTCCAACTAGATAAAAGTTCTTAGAGTCACCAAAGGTCACTGCAGGAGGGCACACCGTGTTGATTGCTGGTTGTGCAATGCTCTCTGACCACGAATGAGGTGCTTAAGTAGGTTTACTGCGTCAATAATCCATGCTGACAACTAGCTGCTTGTATTGAAGCCACGGCCCGGTAGCCTTTTGCGAACTTATCTCCCTCGTGACAGCACTAGGCAGGCCTGGAGGAGGCTACTTGGCTACGTGTCTGGAAACCTTGGCTACGTGTCTGAAACTGAGTAAAGCCGCTAGTGGATCTGGGGCTGCACACTGTGATATTAGGTCCAGAGAACTTAACATGGACATCATGTAAATTACAACGGACAATCCTGTGGGAAAAATCGGCTAAAAGACTTGCGTGGAGACAAACGGGTTCCTCTATTTTTATGGAGTTAGTTATGAGGTGTCCAGAGAGAGAAAAACATTACATTAAATCCTGAGGCAGTCACAATGCATCGAAAAAGCAGGAAAAAAATAAATAATCAGAATGTCCATTGGAGTTCAAGGCCTAATCAGAGAGTAGCCATTTTACAACACTGTCTCAGACATATTTCAGCAGAACTGGACAAGACAGAAGCTTCACTTCCCTTAAAGACTGGTTTCAATAGCACTACCTTTTAACGTAATTGACACTGCAAGTAATCCTGTAAACACGCATGACCAAGTCTTCTGAGATGTTTTTTATGTAAAGCATCAAGGTTTTGAATGTGTGCGCTAACCCTCACGTGCTGATGGGAATTAACTGCAAGATTCTGGGAATTAACTGAAAGAATGAAGCCTTTGTACCCAGTCAAGTATGTGTAATGCCAGCGGTGACCTCCAGGGGACTCTCTGAGCCATGATCCTGTCGAAAAGCAGGTAGCAGACTGGTAGCAATGAAAATGGGGAATCTGAGTGACAGGCAGCCACACAAGCAGGCAGGCAATAGAGCAGGCAGACAGACAGAGAGAAATAGTTGGAAACACGGGAAGAAAACTTACTAACTGTTTTTGATCCCTGTGGAAGAGTACAGCCCGAGACAGACTTGTTTGAGCTCTGGCGCTTAGAAGGGTCAAGATTGACCCTGGAGTCAAAAGAAAGGAAGAAACAGAGAAGAGAAAGTGCAGAGGAGACAGAGAGGGGAGAGAGGTTGTGGCTGATTGGCAAGGAAAAAAGGGCAAACAAATATAAGAATAGGAAAAAAAAACCAAAAACACAGCACTCAGTCACCAAGACTGAGGAAGGGGGAGATGCTGACTTGGGTTTGAGGCCGGAAGTTAATCTAGAAAGCAGCCTGAGGACAGTCAATGCTGAAAAGGGCGGCGTCCACCTTGCATCCGCTCATTCATACACCGTAACCAGCTCTCTGCTTGCCTACATCTATGCCCAAAGGAGAGATGTGTCATTCTAGTTGTCCATAGAAATGGATGGATTCTAGAGCTGCAGAGAAGACCCCTGCTGGGCTCTACACACAGGCACACAGATATTTCTAGGTCCATCCTTCGTAGGGCTCCTTCCATGCACTGATGTGTTCCTTTGTAAATTGCTCCTCATGTTATCATTTTATTTTACATATAGGCTTTAAATTTTCCTTCAAGGAGGGCCTCAGAAGAGTGTGGTTATATACAGCTTATAAAGTTCCTAAGAAATAATTTATATTAATAAATATTAATAAGATACATCAGATCTACAGCATCTACTGGTCATTAAAGAGTTCCTAATGGTTACTTGGTACACTTATTTTTCAATTGAGCAATTACAGATCCAATAGGACACCAGATGGACCTCAGTATTGAACACTAATCCTCACATTCACTTTCAATCAGGTTGCAGTCTTTATCTGGTTCATTCTAGGACAGTCATATGTTTTTTTAAGCCATTCTTGGCATCACAGTGTGCTGGAAGATGAACCTAGGTCTCATTCTGAGGTCATGTGCATACTGAAGGATTTATTTAATCACATATATTTCACTCTATTCTGAGAAGCATCCAGCTCACTGTTGATAAACAGCATCCACAAAATATGATACATATGATACAAAATATATGAACCACTACGGCCAGGATTGACTTTAATCTGAGTCATGTGCTGTTTTTGATTTCATACTAAACATTTTACATTTTGTGAAACTGAACCACAGAATTTGATAATTCCACCGCAGTTCGGAATTTCAGAAATGGCAAATTTGCAGTTACCCGAATTATTTACTAATAGATCATTTCTCTCTGTGCTTTCCAGCATTGTCACTGATCTTTTTGGCTGCTTTTGGAACAAATCTATTAGTTTAGAATAACAGAAGTTTGACAAATGCAGCTGTATTTCAGGGTGAATGAATCCTATAGGTACCATGAACTCTGTCTGATTATACAGCTACCAGTGCCTAGAATTTTTCAGTGCGGCCACTATTAATCAATTTGAGAAAATGAAAATAAAATCCAATTAACTTTTGCACTCACCATTGTTTTTAATACAATCTAAATGCTTACCTTTACTGGCACAGTAGAATGAACAATATAATCCACATTAAAATGCTTTACAGACATTGAATCCAATGTAATCTGTGTATCAGGTGACCTCTGTGGAAACTAGCATGTCGGTTAGTTTGTGGGTCCCGGCTTTGCTCCCCCACTTACCTGCGCGTGAGCTTGGAGGTTAGTTTACTAAAGAGATTGGAGGTGGCCCGGCTCCTTGCGTGGGGCAAAGGGCTCGCGTCGTGGGACAGGGTGGGTGAGGTGGGCGGGGCGGCGTGGGCTGGGGGCCGCCGGTCCCTCAACTGACCCCCGTGGAAAGTACTGCGGATGGTGGATCCGCGGGTCAGTCGGGATCGCTCCCCCGACGAGGACCCTGACGCTCCTGCCCCGGCGATGCTTTGGGTGGAGGGAGAGGCGGGCGGCAGACGGTGGGCCAGGGAGCTGAGGGACAGCGGGGAAAGCGAGAAGCAGTGGTACAGCACTGAGAAAAGACAAGCTACACAAACATGAGCAATATACCACTGTCCCACTTAGCAACATAAAGCTAACGTGTGATTTTCTTACCTGTTCTCTTTGCCGTTTTGTAACAGGGAGTGCCTGTCAGTGCTGGTACGGTCTGTGCACACGTAGGTGTTACGCCGGGTCATCGCACTGGCTGGGATGTTATTCTGGAGCGCAGGGGTGGAGCCAAAGACAACGGAGAGTGGTATTGGGATTCGGGACAATAACATATTGATTTTCAATGCAAAATCTTTTTGCGATTACAGCTGGGTCTGCATAGAACAGGACCACCAGCAAATTAATAGCTGAATGGTAACTATGACGTGAAAGTGCATCAGCCACTCCCCCAACCATCCATTTTCTGTGACTGCTTGTCCTATGCAGAGTTGTGGGGGGTCTGGAGCCTATGGGTGCATGTCAGGGAACAGCCTGGGGTGGGGAGCTAACCCATCGCAGGGCACATTCACTCATAAACACCGAAGGGCAATTTGGTAACTACAGTTAACCACAGCATGTTTCGACTGTGGGGGTGAAACAGGGCCACATGGAGGAAACCCCAGGAAGACACGGGGAGAGCATGCAAACTCCACACATAGAGCCATGGGGGAGACTCGAACCCTGGTCCCAGGGGAGTGAGGCAACAGTGCTAACCACTGGATCACCACCATCTCGCCACCTCCCTCTTCAAAGGTAAACTCTGCCGTCTAATTGCAAAGTGGCCATATCCCTCGTCTCATTCTGACATTTCGTCCTAACCGCGCCCCCCCCCCTCCTCACCGTGGTGGCGTTAATCTCTTTGCGGCGGTCGGGGATCTCGGACTTGTTGGGGTTGTTGGCGCTGCTGACCATGGGGCTGGACGGCGGGATACTGCGGCTGCCCACCACGCTGCAGCTGGCCTTCCGCGACGGCAGTCGCTCCTCCTTCAGCTCGCTGTCCCCCGTGCTCGTCGGACTGCGCTTCGGCTGCGTCACCGGCAGGGAGGGTCCGCCTGCAGACCACGCCGTACCACAGACTTACTGCCAGGAAGCTGCCCTGTCCGCCCCACTAATGGATGTTAAACAACGTCTCCGACATGGTTTGTTCTATTATTGTTGCTTGTTACAGTACTTTTTTGTTTATTCTGATAACCCATGTTTCCCAATCTGGTCCTTTGGGACCCCCAGACAGTCCATGTTTCTGCTCCCTCCCAGACAGTCCACAATTTTGCTCCCTCCCAGACAGTCCACGATTTTGCTCCCTCCCAGACAGTCCACGATTTTGCTCCCTCCCAGCTCCCAGTAGAGCAAAAACGTGGACTGTCTGGGGGGGACGGGACAGATTGGGAAACACCGATCAACATAAAGTGTTCACCAAAGTGATCAACAGAGCTTCTATACCATGTTAAATATCCATTATGGAAAACATTCCTCTAAAGTACATGAAAATTTCAAATGGATCCTAATCAGGAGAGCAAAGGTGCTCAACCTTAATATTTAGGTCTCCAACAAAGACTGTATGCACCCTGATTTATAAGTCAGTGTTCATTCTGCATATTAACATCTCATGGCCAATGGATTATTCCAACTAATATTCAGGAGACAATAAATGCAATAAGTGAACATTAATGATTACTAAACATAAAATGATGTTTTGAACAATGCAGAATAAATAAACAATGGAAGAAAAGAATATGTTCTAGATAATTTGAGAGACATTGTCTGATGCTTCCATAAACAAAATATTTTCAAAAAGTAGTTAGGTATACCTTGGGAAATGAGGGAGAACGTGATTAACAGAATTATTGGTCATAAAGAACCAGCGGAAATTTTCTAACCCAATCTACATGGCAGGATGGTTCTGCAATAAATCCTTTCATCCATTTTTATTGCTGTTTTATTTTATTGAGTATGTCATGTGCACGATGATGTAAACATATAAAAGTATGTTTAGCAAGAAGAGCCTACATATTGCCTGAGTTCTCAAATCAAATCCTAATTACCCATATTCTTTAAAACGACAATAATTAAAAATGATATTTTTCAATGGATTTCATAAAATAAATATGAGTAACTGCAACATTGTAGCACTATGTATCAAATCTAATAAAAACAATTTTTGTTTGTATCTTTTTCAAAATAAAGCATGTTTCCAAGCCATAAATTCATCTTTGCACTTTCAATCATGTGCACAATTAATGAATGTTAAAGTAAGTTAAAGTAAATGCAACAAAGCAGGGCACCATGTGACAGTCACTGACGACCAATCAGAAAGAGACACCATGCTGACATCACGCCTGCCATGTCTGTAGATGTGCTCACGTCTGTGTATCTGCTGGGACTCACAGAAGTCGCTGTGCCTCCGCTGCCTGTGGTAGGTGGAGGCGCTGCGCTGCGTTTTGCCGTGCGAGGAGGTGGAGGTAGAAGTAGAGGTGGCTGAGGAGGAGTGCTTGCTGGTGCCGTTGGTGATGGCACTTGGTCTGACCCGAGCTAGCGAGAGACTGCTGCCTGTCCGGGACTCGCTGCTATCCTGCTGAAATCGGCCAGGGAAACCATAGGGATGACCATACTGAGCATACTGCTTCAGTGGGGGCTGCTAGTGACCCGGATATACAAGTAATAAAGTAATAAACAGGACCAAAATGGCAGAATGACTACATTATGTGTAAAATACGTACTGACAATAAAGGGTACAGCAACTCAAGAGACCAGCAGAACATTCTGAGGATTGAGATCCAATAGTGACTGACTTACTAAAGGCTCTTTACTGGTCCCTTTGTGCCACATTTCTTGAACAGACTCACCTCGTTCTTGCGGCCCAGCAGCAGGTAAGTGGCGGTGACATCGTTGTACTTCTGATTGGTCAAAGCGTCCTTGATCTCCTCACGGGAGTAGCCCATTCCCACCATCACCTCTGAAGAATAGTAACAAGGTGATGAATTGTTCTGTCTCCTCTTCCTGAATATTATACCACCAAAAGCTGAATATATCAATACATTTTGATAACGGGGGGTGCAAATGACATAAAGCCTGTTCAAAGTAAAAGACATGAGGAAGTTAACATGAAAAAGGCAAGAAGAGATGTAGGGAGAATCCAAGAATGGTTAGTTGGATATAGGAATTACTGGGGCACATCAGGGCTAGCTACAAAATTGCAGGTTAAAGGCTAGAATGAACTAACTGGGTGCATGAAAAAATTTGATGATGATCGAAAATGAATGGGAAGGGCGGAGTCTGGGCGCTCACCTATCCGGCTGGCGTCGTTGTAGTCTTCTACTGGCTCCACGTGGGGCTTCAACTCCTCACCCTCGTACCCAACATTCATCCACTTGTCTTTCATGATTTGCTGGGTTTGGTGACAATTATCACACAGGAACAGCTGAGAGCAATTCTAACCTGTGCAAGGTTTTCAGCATTACACAGAGCCTTAATAATCCAGATGGGCTCAGACCCAGATAGCGGAATCGTTTATTAATTTGGGATTGTAGCAGGATCTCTCTCCCATTTCTAATTATATGACAAATGACTCAGAAATGATGACAAATATGGCTTTATAAAGATTTAACTAAATATCAGCAAGTTGGCACTTTGAGAGCAAATGACACACGCAGGGGCTTGATTTAAGACGACCACTATGATGAGGGTAACGGTGCTTTATATTTCCGGAGTTGGATCCAGATTATTTCTGGGAAGTTTCCGTGATGAAGACAAACCAGGATTAGGCAACCTAAATTTGAGGGATATCTCAAACGGATTTCCTCAGTGGTCTGCTTTTCAGTAACTACCTACACATCAGAACATCAGAACATCAGAAACGGTCATCTCCACCAAGAGGCTTGGATTCCTGTCAGCTCTTGATCCCTGCATGAAGTTCCCCACACTGTGCCTGCAGAGTCTATCCTATGCCTGCTTGGTGTGTGTGTGAGAATGCTGGGAGGTTTCCACTCACCTCCAGTGTGCAGCGCTTGGTGGGGTTGAGCACCAGGAACCTGCGCAGGATGCCCTCACAGTCCGTCGACATGTAGAAGGGCACTCGGTACTTCCCCCTCAGCACCCGCTCCCGTAGCTCCTGTGGTACGACACGTATCCGCATATGTGAACAACTGGCACGGCCCTCCGGCCTTTCTTCAGCTACGCCATGATGACAAACGGCTGGGGTTTCAACCATTTCTAAGTCTGATACACTGAAAACAATACGAGCATGATATTGGTTAAGTCTAGCTTCCTTCTAATAGACAGTTCTTACTTTCTGTCCAAAGTGAATCTGTGCTAAATGGACCTGGCTCTCAGTCATCCTAGGAGCTAGAGTCCCCTGTGTGGTCAGGACCAGAGTCCCCTACCAAGAACGTGGATGGCCAAAGTCCGGCGTTTTTTGTGGTATTTTTTATTAATTATTTTTATTAATTATTATTATTGTTGTTGTTGTTGTATTTATCAAAAATGGATTGTATTTCTAATTTTTTCTGCACTTATTGTTATTTCTTCTATGCTTATGTTAATTCCTTTCTTTTAACCATCTGTAAAGCACTCTGTAAACCCTGTGATTATAAATAAAGACTGATTAATCGATGGATCCTAACTGACTGATTTCCAGAGTTGGAAAATGGTTGGCACTATCACTAGTCACAAACAACATTGTTAGAATTAAATCTTCAGGTACACAAAAAGCTGTATTCCGCAGCACATGGGAACTCCAGACAAATTCGAAGCCTTCGATTCTTTACGGTGAATTATGACACTACAGTGCTGCTTTCACTTTCCAGTTGTAGATATTTGAAAATGCCAGCATATAGTTTCAGGAATTAAGTTACAATATTTTCCAATCTTCAAATGTCACAAACCAGGAATACGGGGACAGCAACAGGAGAAACAGTCTTGCCTTGAGATTCTGCCCGTCGAACGGCAGCGAGCCGCTGACCAGCGTGTAGAGGATGACCCCCAGGCTCCAGATGTCCACCTCAGGCCCGTCGTACTTCTTGCCCTGGAAGAGCTCGGGGGCGGCGTAGGGGGGGCTGCCGCAGAAAGTGTCAAGCTTGTTACCCAGTGTGAACTCGTTGCTGAAGCCAAAGTCTGCAATCTTTATGTTGGAGTCGGCGTCCAGCAGGAGGTTCTCCGCCTGCATCAGCCAATGGAGAGAATGATCAGAGGTGTGTGGGCGGAGTTACAGGAGCTGCACCACCTTTGGTTTTCCGTGGCCAGGACTGGATGCTGTTTGCTATATCCTAAGCAATTTCTTAAGCATAATGTCACAATTAGCTCCCAGCAGCACAACAAACTGAAATGTCTTAGTGAGATGCCAAGTATTAGAGACAACTTACAGTTGGTCTGTTTATAGACCTGTGCCAATAACAGTGGCACAAACATGAATTAGAAAGTTTACAGTCTTATTATACTCTTATTTTAGATATCCCAGCATGTGGCATCACTGTTGCTGCAAACGTTGTGCATCATAGCCAAATTGTAAAATATAGTTATCCTTTTTATATGATTGCACATTCATAAGCAGCATATAAGTATACATAACATTCTAGCACAATTTAACAGCTTTAAAATGCATTATATAACAACAAATATTGTATGATAATAACAAACATTAAAATTGTATAATTGTATAATGTTTGTTATTAATGTATATTAAAGCTGTTAAGGTATGTTATGATGCTAAGGTATACTTAAATGCTGCTTATGCATGTTCTATGAATGCATCATGAAGGTGCACTGAATGTTCTACGAATGCATTATAAAGACATTATGAAGGTCCAGTTAATGTAAGCGTCACTAAAAAAAAAACAATACTGGTTTCTTCTCAAAAGGATTATGTGTGTCCACACATACCAAGCCACTACTGAAAAGCTTCTTGGGTCCTTCACTTCTATGAAAGACAACATTTATTTCTCTGAAATCCTCTTTAAACAGAGCTCATGGTTTCTGTTACGTTCAAGGATTCAAAATAATCCCATATATTTGTTCTGCTTATCTTGTTCAGGGTGACGGTGTACTAAAGAAATCACGAATATACTCATTTTCACCATGGCAATGTACTGACCTTGAGGTCCCTGTGAACAATGTTTTTCTGGTGACAGTAGTGAACAGCAGACACAATCTGTAGAGGACAAACACAGAGGCAGCAGCAGCTTAGTTAAGTGTCATAAAATAACACTGGTACTCTTAACACTGGATTAGTGTAACACATTAGAAGGCCGCAGCTGCGATCCTCAAGTCTCACCTGCCGGAATTTGGCTCGTGCTTCTTTCTCCTTCATTCTCCCATGTGACACAAGGTAGTCAAAGACCTCACCTGAAGAAGCAAGAGAGTTGGGAGAGGAACAGCAAAAATCAATCATTCCATCTGCGCAAACACTGCAAATTTCTAACTATTAAGGCGCTCGTCTGTCCATCCGCCCTCTCGTCTATGCTTTTAAGTAACTTTTAAGCTCAGCGTGCATTTTACTCTAACCCAAATTCCCATCCCTGCCTAATTCTTTCCACCTTACTTCTGGGGGCGCTACTGTGGAAATGATTATGAGTGTAACTTCTGGTGAAGCAGCGGAAGTATGCGTAAACTGGCAAGAACTTTTCATGCTTTTGAGTGCTAGCCACCCACAGTGGTCCTTTCAAACGCATCTAACATATATAGCATTACATATATTGCTTTTTGGGGGAATTTTTTTTCTTTCTGTGGGTTTAGCGTTGCCTGCAATGGCACTATGGAGCTCACTAATGACCAGGCTAAGCTGAACGTGTGGCTGAAACAGCAATGCTACGATCATGACAGCAATGCTACGATCATGACAGCAATGCTACGATCATGACAGCAATGCTACGATCATGACAGCAATGCTACGATTATGCGCCACAAACAAAGATGGACTGTAGCTGTCGATCGTGGCACACCTTCCATCGCCTGCCAGAAGATGAAGAATCGAGACGAAACCGGTTGAAGCGCCTAAACTTAAAGAGACCATTGAAAACCCTCTATGTATGTTCATGTCATTGTGTTGACAAGAAACCAACGAAGGCAAGATTAATTCCCACTCCCTTTAACAAAACGCTTCCATCCTTGTTGCTGTGGAGACACTGACACGCCTCGTAGCTTTTAACATTTTTTTATCGCCTCACTGTCAGTCGATGAAGTAACTAAATAATAGGGGTGCGACGGATCAGAAAACTCACGTTCTGATCGTATCACAGTTACGAATCTGATTCTTTTTTTGGATCAAAAAAGATACACAAATGTAACTTTGCTTTCCTGCTTCGTCTGTATCTTTTCAGTGCAACTCTGCTTTGTATGGAAGTTCACAGAGGATATCCATCGTTATATTTCTCTGTCATGTTATGGGGAGATCCCGACTTTATTTTTCTCGTGATCTCAACGTAACCAAAGCTGTTTTTTTAAGATCATGATTTGTTTTGAGATTGCGCGCAAACAGCATTTGTCAAGAGAACAAGAAAAGCGGATTCCACTAATAATGCCATAGCTAATGCTATTGAATCCATGCAGTTTTTTTTCTCAATTGCGTTCCCACCAAAAACTTAACCTCCCCCCATGTGCCACATTGTGAGAAATGAATTTCAAGCCCTGAATGCAAGTCCTCTATGGACTAACATTGAGATTTAGGGAATTATTCCTTTAAACAGTAACAGCAGCAGTAAAACTGTATGTCATGCTTAAACTTTGCAATTAATCTGTAGTTCACAAATGTCGAACCATGAGGGGTATCCGTGCAAATTACGGATCAGTTACAGTCCGTTACACCGGTACTACATTTGTTACTGCATGTGGTCACTTTTTCATGCCATCCTCCCATCCATCAACCATAAAAGGCAGAGGTATGACAACATTGATGTGTTTCAGAGTTGACAGGCTTTGTGCCCACATATCGATTTGTTATTTTATCACTATTGATCAAAAACGCCAATGCAGTTCAGTGGTGCAGCAAAGCGGAAGTCACGCCCATAAGTCATGCAAGGTATCATGGGAGCAAGGAATAAGGTGGATACGCAATGACTGGGTGTTTCTCGATATGCGTAGTTGACCGTACTTGTGTTCTTGTGTACCTGTTTTATGTCATTGCTGAAGACCAGTTCCTATACTTAGAACAGAAGGTACGGTAAAAATCCCTGGATGTCGTTCTTGCCCCGCCCCAAATATCAGGGATACATCGGAGGCATCCTCACCAAATGAGACCAATCCCACGATTCATGCAAGTTAGCAAGACCGGTCTTGCCAAGACCACAAGTACGATCTTCGCATTCTTGGTATCGAGAAGCACCCACTGACTGGTTACCAGGTCGTCACTAAGCAATCACACGAGAGATTACTTGAGAGATGAGACCACGGTCCTGTGTCTTTATTTATGGCTTTATATGACTCTAGGAAATTCCGAAGTTCCTACAAAAATAGTTGTGTATTTTCAGCACGATAATTGATTTATCGTAAATAAATTCAGTGCACCTATCTGTGACCTGTGTTCCATGGTTTCCATTTTTTTGGGTGAACCGTTACACGCCTACATCTCAGGAAAGAGTGTATGAGGCAGGGAGCACCTTAAATGGGAAGCCAAGAAGACTCTTTTCAAAACAAATACCGTAGTCCCCCGTATCCGCGGGTAATGTACGTGTTCCAAAACCTACCATAATAAAAGTAAAACCTCCGCAGACCTCGTATATAACATGATTTTTGTAAACATACTTATGGTAAAGTTTAATTGATAAATTACGCACAGTAACATTACCAACATGAAATATAGTAATTATACAGTACATTATACATAATTGCACAGTACTATACTTTCTCCCGTATGAAAGGGATTCTGGCATTGTAGCCTAATTCTCAAGAGACGATAGAGTAATGAGAAAGAAATATATCAAGGGATGACAGAGCAATAAAAATCATGCTTTTTATAAATTTTTTATACAAGGGTGGGCATGGGGGACAAAGAGAGGGGTGACATGTACTGGGTGTGACTGGGCTGGCGGGTTTTACAATCTTACAGCCTGTGCTCATCTGGCAAGTGGTTTGGAACTTATGAACTATTTATTTCTGGAATTTCCTTTTTTTAAGGCTGCGTTTAACTGCGAATAACTGAAACCGAGGCTACTGAAACTGAGACTATGGTGGTCCCACTGTATGTATGCAACATTTCAGACCTTGCACATCAAAATCCCCATCTTTGAGGTGCAACTGCAATATTCCAATATTGCACAATTTCAGATTCCAGCACCAATGGCAAAGTGTGTTTGCTTATGTCCTTGAACTGGAATAGAATTCATTTCTCAGGAGTTCCCTCTTTTTCTACAGTATTTATGTAAGCCTGATGGTGTATGTGCATGTGTTTGTGAGTGTGTGTAAGGGGGAGAGAGCGAGAGAGAGGAAAAGGGGCTTCATTAAAAAAACTGAGGGAAGGGTTTAGGCTGACAGGAGACAGACAGGGAAAAGAATAAAAAAAAAGTCTTCTGAATGAGACACAGACATGGTATGGCAATATGAGAATGTGCATTAGAGTGGGCATGAGAGGGAAGAGTATCAAGTTTGTTTATCTGCATACCTGTCTTCTTACATATGAACCCTCAATAATAATGTGGAACACTAACAACACAGAAGCAGATGGAATAGAGGCTGACCTGGAAGTGCATTTTTTCAGACTCTGAGAGAGTGATATGTTTAACTGTACATGTTATGGAGTGTTTTAAAAGAGAGTAATCAGTGGGGCGTTTTCTCAGCTCTGGTAGGTGATGCTAGGGACAGGCCCTGCAGTGTGACAATCCATGAGTTAAATGAAGGACAGAAATGTGCCAGGAGAAAAAAAAAACCCAGTCTAGCTGGAAGCAGCCACATCAGTGGTGTGGAACAGGCCTCAAAGCTCGATGCCTGATCAATGAGACAGGCGTATGTGTAAGTCAGTGAAAGCCAGTGGTGTGTTACTGTGTGTTCTCAAATGTGTATGTGTGTGTGGGAGTGAGTGAGTGAGTGAGTGAGTGAGTGAGAGAGAGAGAGAGAGAGAGAGCGAGAGAGAGAGTGAGAGCACAGGAGTGTTTGTCTATGCCT
>JAODJU010000036.1:7767563-7782344 GCA_026776725.1 Gnathonemus echidnorhynchus | reverse complement strand
TGTGTGTGCTCAAATGTGTGTGTGTGTGTGGGGGTGAGTGAGTGAGTGAGTGAGTGAGTGAGAGAGAGAGAGAGAGAGAGAGAGAGAGAGAGAGAGCACAGGAGTGTTTGTCTATGCCTCAGGCTGTAAGCAACAGCATCAGATACAAAGACAGAAGTCGGATGCCGTCACACGCAGATCTTTTGAAAAGTATCTTATGAGCAAATGGGAGGGGCACTTAAGAGAAGGAACAGATGAAAGAATATTAATAAAGTTGGCAACGGTTCAGTGCACATTAAAATGTTTACTGGAGTGCGTGTACCAAATACCTACACTGGATATTTTTGGCACTAATGACTAAAACATGGATGAAAGGAAGAAGAGGCCAGACGCAAACAACTATTATAGATAAACCAAATATAGTTAGAAGAACAATTACTTATGGTGTGTCAACCTGGTACCACACCATTTTCAGACATTTACAGGCAGGTCCTGGGTTAAGAACACCCAGCTTACCGACAACTCGGACTTACAAACAGACTGCCATAGAGACCATTATACTAAAGACTTGGGTTAAATATAATGGTTTGTAATAATGAACGAATGCGCTACTTTGACACTCGTGAAAACATTGCAAGGCTTCAGCAGTTTGTCGGCTTGAGGTACACAGTACCGTAACATTTGTAGTTATTTTAATACTGTATTATAATTATGTAACGTATTATTATTTTGACTTACCTACAAATTTGACTTAAAGACCGAATTAGGGAATGGATCTCATTTGTAAACTGGGGACTGTCTGCATTATTCAAAATGAGCATATTAAAACAAACAGGGCATATTAGGTTTGCACTGAGAATATTTGGCATAGATTTGGAAAATTAAAAAAAAAATTCTACTGATTTGTTTATTATTTATACAGTGAGCGTTATATGATTTGACTGGCAACAAGAAAAATCGGTTTTGTTTTCCACCAATCAAGACATTCATTGAGAAATATAGGTAACCAGTAATTTGGAAACTAATATGATCTTAGTGGTGTTTTGCGTCTTTGTTTCATTATGTATTTTCTTAGCATGTACATTAATTAACAAATAGCAACATTTTTCAATATATTAGTAAAAAATCTCTAATATGATTCTTAGATGCCAATTGGGAACCAAAGTGCAGTACTGAGTTCTTGTAATTAAAAGCAGCCTATTTCCTGGACACAGTGTAATCAGGTATAACTCCTTGATGTTTAAAGATTAACTTCTGTTAGTCACCAGCTGAAATACACTTGCATCATTTGTTATTTTATTATACTGTAATTGTTCTCCTGCCAGGAAATACAACTGTAAGTGAAGGCGGAGTTTAAATGTGAACAGCCATGCGTTAAATATTTTCAGCTAAGAATTTTAACAGCAGTTCCCCAGCAGTGCTACAATGAAGTGTTGAATGCAGAAGCACAATTACACTCAATACAACAATCCACTTATACAAAAATATCTATCCAGGCAGCCTGAGAGAGACAGAAGGCAAGATGTCATGTAACAGGTACGCAAACTGACTAAGATCTAATCCATTTGATGTACCTGTGACTACCCCCATGTCAAACTGCACACCAAATCACAACACGTATGGAATAATTGAGCAATGCAGATGTTCACACAAAGTAAACAGGTGTTTCTGTGAATTATACAAAAGAACAACTTTTTTGTGGTAGGGTGTAACAGTAGAAAACGCCAAGAGTACAGTTTGTTGCTGGGGTTCTCTCTTACTGTCTCACTGCTCGATACAGGAAAAGGATTTGACCATGCTGGATAGTTAACCTGTCTATACAACGGGCAAATGTCTCTACGGCAGTAAACAAACAAACAAATAAACAAATAAATATCTAGATTATGTTTCTAAATACCATGTCCAGGGTAAAAATTCAGCTCTGATCTCAATGTCCATTGTGGTGTTATCCGTTATTGAAATATATATCTCTGTGTTCCATTTTGAACCAACATGAGACGCGATTCCTCCAGTATTTATTCAAATTGAATGTGGAAACCCTAATTGCTAATTAATGCCTGTGACTGTGGGCACTTACATTCTGTATGTTCTACTGAATGGTAATGCTTTGAGTGGTGAAATACACTATATGGACAAAAGTATTGGGACACCTGGCCAGTACATCTATCGGAACTTTCATGACATCCCATTCTAAATCCATAGGCATCAATATGGAGCTGGTCTCTCCTTTGCAGCTATAACAGCTGCCACTCTTCTGGGAAAACTTTCCACAAGATTCTGTCTGTGGGAATTTTTGCCCATTCATCCAGAAAAGCATTTGTGAGGTCAGGCACTGATGTTGGATGTGAAGGCCTGGCTCACAATCTCCGTTCTAGTTCATCTCAAAGGTGTTCGGTGAGGTTAAGGCTCAGTGAGGCCAGTCAAGGTCTTCCACACCAAACTCACCCAACCATGTCTTTATGGACCTGGCTCTGTGCACTGGGGCACAGTCATGCTGGAACAGACAAGAGCCTTCCCCAAACTGTTCCCACAACCTTTTATGCATGGAATTGTCCAAAATATCTTGATGCGCATATTCCCACAGACACACTCCAAAATCTTGGAGAAATCCTTCCCAGAAGAGTGGCAGTTGTTATAGCTGCAAAGGGGGGACCAGCTCCATATTGATGCCTAAAGACTTAGAATTTGATGTTATAAAATTTCCTGTGGGTGTAACAGCCAGGGGCCCCAGTACTTTTGCTCATATAGTCTATGGCTGCAGTATTTTGCAGTTTCAGTTGCCGCGAGTTTCCGGCAGTTTACAAAGCACAGCACCAGGCTGTTGTGTGTTGGACTATAAACTGTACCACCACACCACCAATGTCTTTTCAGATTGTTTATCCACAATATCTCCTTCTTAAAAAGAGGTTGCGGCCACTGAGCTGTTATTTTCTTCACCAACATCGAAGTTTCCTCTGTGAGCACACTTGACACTTTCATAATATTACCAAATCAGTACCATGTGACGTGCTTGGCTAACTCAATCACGTCTTCTGTGCAATTGTTTGGTCATAGGTTGCCATTCTTAAAAGACAACCATATGTTTGGCTGGAAATATTGTCACCGTGTTGAGACATGTGCCATCGAGTAATGCTCTTTATCAACAATTCATCAGTGTATTAAAGTATCTAGTTTTCTTATCGTTTAATTTTTATATTACAATAAGTCAATATCTCGTTCATATCACCAAGCCCTATCCCAACCCCAACCCACTGACCAACTGTCCGGCCCTAATGATTTAAACACATTCGGTCTTGTGAGAGTCCTTGTCACGTAGAAGATGCAGAAACAGCACATTGGTTATCTGGGTTTAACACAAGTGTCGTGAGTTGAGAACTGCAAGCATCGAATAAATAAAATGGGACACATTTGGCAGCACTGCATGTCCTCTAGAAATACCATCGTCAGATTTAAAGGGCTTCGGTAAATTATTGCAAATGTTGAACAAAATTTATGATCGACCTCATGTAAATACATATACGTAATTTTATGGCTTATGTGTTTTTGTCTTAATCAGGAAGATTGTTTTTTGAAGACTGGTCCATAAAAAGGTCAGTGTATATAAAAAATGCCAGTTTTGAACATGCAAATTACTGTTACACAAACAGGAGACCAAATGAGTCATAACTAGAACTGTGATCAAGACATGTAGGAGTATGCATCTTTTATCAGTGTGCAACAATTACGTTTTCCCTTTTAGCGAAAATTACAAGTACAAAAATGACAAAGTACATTAATAGTGCAATACCATGCATGGTTTAAACTGGTTTTAAATTGGTATTAAACTCCATCTGTGGCAGACAAAAATATATACAATCTCACAGAGCATCCTTCGGCATTCTAACATGTTTGTATGTTAGAATACCCTAAACCATCCCAAGTTACTTGTACAATACAAAATGTACAAAAGGCACAATGAATGACAATGTTTTATTTATATAAAGCATAGAACCAAATGGTTCCTGTAAAAGAAGTTGAAAAAAGTGGAAAATCTCTGCACTTGCCAAACACTTCACATAAACAATGTATTCTTACATTTTGAGTTATAGTAAAAGGATTATTATCAGATCTCTGCTGGAATAAAGGAGACTATTCCTTACTTGTCATAACAGGACGTGTTTTCCAAATTACAGTCATAACTACAGACGTACCATCCAGGTTGAAATTTTCATAACCCAAGCAATATCCAGGAGTGCTGTACAGCTGGTGTGAGGCAGAAGGTAACTATATATTTTAGTGGAAAAATGAAGTGAACTGATGGAAGACAAATCTTGGGGATAAACAAAAGGACTATAGCAAAATATATACCTTCTAGGTCAGTTCTGCCCTATACCTGTCATTGTTCACCGGAAGGTACCAGGAAACAAGCATTCCCTCAGTTTACCTCCATTGTGATCGTTCATCAATCTAAAACAAACTAAACCGGTCCAACCATATTAACCATGACTTCATCAGGCATGTCTGAGCTAAGCCAGAATGCAGTCAAGCAACGGTTGCAGAAATCCCTGGTATCACCCGGGAATACTGAAAGATTTGAACAATTATTCTCAAGTTTGACTGTTGGAGACTGTCAATTTGTAAGGCAGATACTTGGCAGATGTGCTCAAGATAAGCAATAACTTAGCATACCTGTCTATGGTGCTTGTTTGAAGGAGCAAGATATTCTCAATCTAGCATGCCAGTTTGCGCCCATTGTGTGTGGCCAGATACCAGCATATATCAAGGGGAAAGTTTTTTTTTTTACTTACAGAAACACTTCAGAGTCTCAGAGGTCTCAGAGATCATGTATGGTTTCTTGATTCTCGCTTCATGCATCTTTGAGGGCTGACTACATTAAAAAATGCATTCACTGCATACAGACCATTCACACTGGTTTGATGGATACGATTCATGCAATGTTCATCGTGGAAAAGTTTTAGACCTTTGACTTGTTCTAATCATCAGTTTAAAGAGCTGAGGTGACAGCGAAATGTACAGGCAAAAATGGCAGAAGTCTGAAATTCAAACACAAGCAACCATCCTGCTATATGGTCATCTACTTCCAAATCCATGTGGTCTTTTTGTACGGTGTGTGCCGTCATCCTTGCCACTACAAACCACACATACATTTTGTATATATCATAACAATGTATGTGTCCAATCAGCCTATTTTTTGGAAGCGTGATTCTTTAAATTGAGGTGAACTGAAACAAAAGGCTAAAAATATTAAAGAAAAACTGATATGTGGGAGGGACCTAGATCTGATTGGCTGATTCCTTAAATATCTTGCTGGTTTCGGTATTTAGGTGTTGATAAAATTTGATCCTGTAACGTATATTAAGACCCACCCAACCCGTTATTCCGAATATCCATTTCTCTGTGTCTGGAAATGGCTATGTTCTCATTTCAACGGCTCAACAGTCTGCGCTATTCCATCTATATCGAAACCATGTTTTCTGGGATTTTTCTAGAACTTCCAAGATTTAGTATTTCTACTCTGTCCTGCTACGGCAACCCTTTATGTGTACAATTCGTTCGTTACTCTGAGCTTAGCTCAATATGCCAATGTTACGATATCTTTATTTTAAAAACATTTTTTTAAAAAACAGGAGATTTTGAGTAGTACTTTTTACTGAAAAACACAGGCTCCAAAATTACCGGCACCCCCTTTTTAAATATTTTGTGAGGCATCTCCCAGGGGATATAAAGACACTGGTGCCTCCCCAGGCAGCTATATAGTTGGAGGGACACTGCATCATTCCTACATGCAGAACGTTTCAAGATCCATGGTGGTGTTACCATTGTGCTTGTGAAATGCCATCTTCATATCAGACCACAGAGTTACATATGATTTCAGGCTGAAATGGCCATTACAAAGGGTGGCATATTTTGTTTCACCACAACCATTTTTGTCTTGATTTATGCTTAGGGTCATTGTCGTGGTGGAAGGTCCATCTACTTTATAATTCAATATACCATTAATTTTAACAGGAGCCCTTAACAACAAGCAACCAAACAGCGGCAAATCTGATCCACCATCACATTTTAATGTGCTTGTCCTTGTATTCAGTGGTCTTTTGGTGTCCAACACGCAGAGTTCAAATTTGACTTCATCTCAGCATATATGGGAAGAATGGCTATATTTTTGTTATGATATTTGCATTCTATAAATTTACAGTCAATTTCCATTTCTTGGCACCCCATCTTGGGTAGTTCCCTGCTTTATGCCTGTAGCCTATGGGAAAGGATCTGGACCCCACCGCGATCCGGAAGAGGACAAACAAGTTTCTGAAAATCAGGGGATGGATGGATAATTTCCCTTTGAGGGATTGAGTTCACCTATCCATTTACCTATCTAAAAAATAAATCAATATATTTAGTACAATTTTCAGTTGACATTTACATAAATCATTATTAGGCAAAATTATATCAAGAAAGTGATTTCAGACATATTTATAAATAAGAGACTTTCAAAAGATTTTAATAGCACAAAATTTATAAACTCTAAGCAGGACCTTTCAATGGTTGAAAGTAAGCAGTATAATAAAAGTCAGTTACATAATTAAAAAAAATAAATAAGTACTAAAATAATGGTCTCACCTCAAAATTTTAAATATTATTTTAACTTCCAAAATGAGTTTTTTAGTTATTAAATGGAATTGATAAGAAGGACGGTGGCAATGTCCCATTAAACAGGCTGTGGCCATACAGTAAAATCCAGTTATAACTCCAGGATTTCAAGGAACCTGACAAAACAGTCCGTTATACCCAAAATCCGTTTAGTGTGAAACACCACTTACTCATGCCACACCCCAGCAGACACACTTGTAGTATAGATTATTATATTGTACATGTAGTAATCCAACTTTACCTGATCAGATGCGTGACTATTAATAATCCCGACTACGTACGTATCTGCGCTGGACATCACCAGCATGCCACGCGCCTTGTAGGCGGAGCCGCATGTCCGTTACAGCCGAACAAAACTCCAGCTAAAAGAGGCCCTGGGGACCAAATTGTTTGTCCGTTATAAGTGAAATTCCGTTATATGCTTTTTCTGCATGTTCGTAAGGCGCACGGCCGGGACCAGCGGACCTCATACGTTATAGCCGATATTCCGTTATAAGTGATTCCACTATAACAGGATTTTACTGTATTAGTATTGAAATCTGTTTAGCAAAGATGCCAAAGCGGGCTGTTGAAAAATAAAGAAAACAGAGGCACCTACCCCCACTGGCGTACTCCATGATCAGGTATAGCGTTTTATCCGTCTCGATGACCTCAAACAGCTGCACTGTAAGTCAGACACACACGTACAAAGCTTTTTTAGCATCTGTTCTTTCAAATGTGACAGAAATTTTAAAAATGACCACAGAATAAGACGAGCTAGACAGCTCTGCTCCGACAGGGACTGAAAACTTTATTAACATTAACTAAAACATTATTACTGAGTTATACACATTTCTGAAATGACTTTTTATCATTGACAGTAAACTTCCTGACCATAGGATTTTCACTACTGCTTGATGGAAGAAGAAATTCTCAACACAGTACAGGTCAGTCATTTATCTTGTCCGGGAAACAGGCAAGTAAACACTACTTGTATACTATTGAGACATAGGAGCACTGTTTAAATGAGTACCATGCTAGCATCTACAGTGAAGAGTATTTAATAAAAGGGTAGCTCCTGGTCAATATTTCAATGGTCTCGCAGTGTATACAAGAATGAGTAAAGGAAGGAAAGCGACTGGCTCTTGAAAATAAGAATCTACAGTGGCCGATTACCAACAGGTAAGCTTTAAAACATCTCAGCACCAGCAGTATTTCATTATGTGTATTCTGTTCCACGCAAAATCCTACAAAATCTAACTGCTTCTTTCCTAGCGCTCCATTTGCTTAGAAATTCAAGAGTTCGGAGCCGCGGAGTCTGGCAAAGCTCAACAAATCACTAAAAATCAAGCATCTGGGTAATAAGAGGATGCATCTATGTAACATGAAGGTGGCAGCTTTTGTTTCGGGGTGGAATAAAATGCAAACATGCATGTCAGAGGAGCTGCAGGAAACATGCAAAGACTCAAGAGCTTCACTGCATCGTCACATATCACATATCAACCCCATAGGTGCGGTTCTACACACTGTAAGACTATTTCTCACTCGCCCTTCATTTTAGCAATAACTGTACCAAACTGCAGGGAATGTACGTAGGAGTAATATCATGCCATGTCACCTTTCCCAGACAGACAAAGACAGACAAAGGGATGCAAGGTCCGTACTCACCTATGTTTGGGTGCTTCAAGCCTTTCATTATCCGTACCTCTCGAAAGAGCTGTGAAAGTACAAAGAGAAAGAAGAGAGAGATTGTATAATGCTGTATACCACAGTCAGGGTGGCTCATTCTGACCAGCTAATTCCTGGTCACTGAAGGGAAAACAACTCTGCTACCAACAAAATACTGTTTTTTTTTCTGAAGACAAAAGAAAAATATTCAAAAAAAAAAAAAATCAACATGCACCAACATGTACTACCAAGACGAGTTAATTACAGATCCTACATATTCACAGTGGGCTGAATTTAAGTCATGACAATAAATTAAACCTTCACCAAATTAAATAGCGGGACTGCCCTGGGACCATAAGCAGAGAGAGACGCAATGATCATAACAGACAGGGAATCTGCTTTCCTGTCACTTCTGTGATCTATCGCCCTGGTGAAATTTAGGCGAGCCAGTCGTCCTCCCTTGCATTTTCTGTACATGGCAAAAGGGCTCCGGTTGACCAGACGACACACCTGCAGACCAAAGCTAAATTTCGAGCCACTGCGCAGCTCTCAACGAGAATCTGAAAGTTCACGATGCTTCGGAGAGAATCTCCATGCAACATACGTCAGATTTTGGCCCAACGGATAATATATTTGCTACGAAGCTCAGGAGGATGGATAATTGGACGCATTCAGGAGGATGGATAATTTGACGCATTCAGGAGGATGGATAATTGGACGCATTCTTCAAAACTATTATAGTTATTTTAAAATTACTAGCACCACCCCCCATCCAACCTAGATGGAGAAAATTCATTGTTTTTATCATTTGTTTTTGGAAATAGAAACAGTACCAACAGAGGACCAGCACATACAAGACGGTCTTCATATTTTTCCTGTTGCCAGTGTCAAATGCAGAGACACAAAAGCACACAGCATATTGATCATGAATCAGCAGACCTAGGGGACAACGTCCTATAACACTTCTAAGACAAAAACAACTTCCAGGCTTTTGTCCAATAATTGTGCATAAGAACTTATTGCGTAGGTGACTGTCTATTCTGGTTCTCAGTCTGTAATGTTGTACATCTGTGTCCTCTTTTGGTGATGCAGCATTCACAAAGTGGTACAGTGAAATGAAACAAACAACAAATAAATACTTTGGATGTCTGGTGTTTTTATGGCACCTTGTTCAGCATCCATCCCCTCCTCTAAAAACGGAAATCCCCAACACAGAAAAGTAATGCCGCATCAAGTCAAGCTGAATTCTCCCTTCTTGATGTCATAGTGTCACCTTTTAACAGCAGCATCTGTTCCAGCCTGTTTCATAAGCTACACACCCCGCAGACTTTGTGACAGACACTGATTGGGTTCTATCTACCAACTGCTTATTCTGTAAGGGGTCACAAAGTGCCTGGGTGAGGCACAAGGGGCAGGATTACGCTCTAGACCAGGCTTCAGTCCACTGGTAGGAGCGCATGTGTGCGCGCACACACACACACGCACACACACACGCGCGCGCGCGCACGCACGCACGCACACACACACGCACACACACACGCACACACACACACACTCAAGTTGGTCTACCTATCTAAATGGGGACCTTCCATTCATTTCTATGGGAAACACCATAATCCCAATCATGACACCCTTAACCTCTATCCATCCCTAACCTTAACCATAAGTAACCAATCCAAATACAAGACTTTTAGCATTTTTACTTTTTTGATTGCATTTACAGGGGGAAATTTCAGGTTGTACTACACTTTGGGGGCAATTTGGTCCTCAAATGTAATCTATGCAAACACACACACACATACACACACACACACACACACACACACACACACACACACACACACACACACACACACACACACACACACACACACACAGACACACACGGTGTTGGGCTGGTTGTTCTTACAAAATATAAACATAGCAGGTCACATTTTACACAACAAATACAAAGTTGATTAACTCCCATAACATCTATCAAAACTCACAATGCTTAGAAATATAGTTTTTCTTTCTTTCTAGTAAACCACTGAAACAAGTTTTAAAACATCATTTGTATACCATAGCTGCTTTTGAGCAATTTTCATACTTTTCCTATATATGTACATCTATATATCTATATCTATATAACTACACACCTATATATAGGATATAAACATGATGCTTGAAGACTTTTTCATGCATTCTCATGTCGTTCGTCATTCAGGTTTAACTGGAAATGACCTGCACGCAGAAGCACACAGAACAGCCTCCCCCAAATGGATCTGATTCTAAATTCCAAATCAAATCGGGAGGACAATGTATTATCTGTCTACCTAAGCTCTGAAGGTAATCAGATAAGCCTGCGATCTCAGATCCGACGACTTCCCTCCCATGTGCCACAATACTGAACTTCCTGGTTAATTTCCCATACAATACCCAACATCACTGTTACCATGTCAACGGAGGCATTAACCACAACCAGACAGTGCCACGCTTTTCACTGCGGCGCCACTGGAAAGCGGTTTCTCCCACCCTGAAATCCCTGCATATGTACGGCTGGTCAGATGCGGCCAGAAAAACAACCCGTACATCGCATTTGTGGCATTCCTTCTCACTGTCTGTCTCGGCCTGTGAAGCATAAACACAAATGATCCGTCAAGCCCGTTTTACGTCAGCAGTCGCACCGTGACAAAAAAAATATTTCTGACTGCAGTGCCGAACAAAGACATCAATAAAGTCAGGCATCGCCAAGTGTTGGCCTTCACTCTCAAACGCAAACTCCAAGCCCGAACTAATCAACCTGGCATAATTCACCTCCATAGACACATGGCCAAGTAACTGGTTTTTGAATTAACTGAATCATATACACCAACCACAACAACCTCCACACAGACATTTTACCCTGCACAAAAAAGGGAGGATTATGCTAATCAGAGTCCTTTCAAGCCTGAAATGCAAATGAGCATAGCGCTATGGTTTGCCTTGAAATCTGACCCCGGCCTTAAAGCCACCTGTCTCCGCAGGATGACCTTCTGCAGCACACAACACCTACCATTAAGAGATTTCTACATCAACTATGCAATGCTATCATCTCAGGCTGACCTTCCAGGCCACAGAGGTAAAAGTTCCAATCGAAATATGATATCAAGACTGAGCTAACTGTCCATATATGTGATGTCTTGGATAGACATAACACACTTGATCAAGTCATCTGCAATGCAAACAAAAGCACAGTAACATAAAAAAAATTACGTTAGCAAAGACCTATTGCATCCAGACTCAATTGGCCTACTTGCATTGCACAGCTATGTCTACCTATTCATAAATGAGGTATTAGAATGTATATCAACTGAACTATGTCTATGAAAAAGTGAGTAACAGAACATCCGTCTATTGTCTAAAAACTTATCACTGTCTGGGTTCTGGGCTGTGGGGGGGGCTGAGGCTTATCCCAGGCAGTTTAGGGGACAAGAATTATTAAGAGGAAACCCATAAAACATGGGGAAAACATGCAAACTCCATACATACAGAAAGAGAGGAGGTAGAATTCGGTTCCCCAACCGTGTAGGAGTCAGACCACAGTGCTACTCACTGCGCCACCCCAGCCGCAAAACAACAGAATAAAACAAAGTGGCAGATTGCGGCCATATGCCACAGACAAAAAAAATAAATAAAAAATTTAATTCTGCACAATAGAAATTTCCTCCTCTCTTCGGGGAAGCCAGAAATACTGAGCGAAGATGGTTCGTAATTGTGGTCCAGACTGAGCATGTGCAACACTTTCGGGGCGGGTTTGGTGCAGGGATGGTTGGGGAGCAGCCAGGGGTACATACAGATAACAGGAATGGTGAGTCATGGTCACAGTTCCTGGGGTGACCGTTGTCCACGACAGACCATCGGTGGAGCAAACAGTCCGGAACGAAGGAAGGACCAAATATGTAATGTGCTGAGAGATGGCAGGGTGTCATCGACATTTACACTGAGAGCTACTGTCATTCTCTCCTGCAGCTATCGGGAATAATGCAACTATACAAATATTAAAAGTCATTTTAAAGGCATATCGAAATTCTTTATCCTTATTTAAATTTGACATTAACTCCCTGAAGAAAAACAAAGGAATAAGGTTTAATGTTTGCAAAGACCCATTTCTAAAGGATCCACAATCTGAAGATAAAACAAGTGACACCAGGACATCTGTCTGTATTTTCTCTCACCAACGAACACAGAATGTCCCAAGCGGAATTAAACTGTCTCAGTTTTGTGTATTTGACATCAAAATTGGAATAATATACAAAATTATTTTCTGCACAGTTCCTGATGCTCCTTTAATAATGCAAAAGCCTGTCAATATCGCTGTAAAGAACGTGACTGTGGGAACACTCAAAGAATTAGACTGTGTGAAGGTATTTCCAGAAAGATGTACTACACTATCCCTAACCAACGTGCGTACCAAGCCTATACAGTATTTTTGTTTAGTAAGGTTAAAAGGAAAAGGTATGTCAGTCTCAGAACAACAGAACCTTACCGATTAACTTCAACCATGAAACATGCTGAATATTCTTCAAAAACCCAAATTTACTCAGACATTACAATTTAAGCACCCCCCCCCCAAAAAAAAAAAAAAGAAAATACTGTTAGAACCCTGACGTCCCATCTCAATGCATCTGTCATGGTGTCACTTTCACAGAGGTCATTCACAAGGCATACTGGTTGCTGAGGTGTGCTGTGACAGAAAAAGGTTAAGAAAGACTGTTCTAAGGCATAATCTGCATATACATAACTGAAAGGTTGGGCAGTTAACAGAGACATGCAAAATTATGATTTTTTTTTTTCTTGGTTGTAACTATGTGCAGAGGAGGCCTCTCCATCACAAGCAATGACTCCCAGAACAGGTTTCTGCATATCAAATAAGCTAATCAGAGTGCAAACAAGCACAGCACGAACAATTTCTTGCAGAATCTCTTGCTGTTCCAACACTATTTTTAATCGCTTGAGTTTTTTTTTAACATACACATAGCAGAGCTTCAGAACTTTCGCACTTTGGCCACACTGAAGATTATCCACATTTCAGAGCTGAGCGTGCTGTGAGGTTTTACATAG
Source organism: Gnathonemus echidnorhynchus (assembly GCA_026776725.1). NCBI lineage: Eukaryota > Metazoa > Chordata > Actinopteri > Osteoglossiformes > Mormyridae > Gnathonemus > Gnathonemus echidnorhynchus. Next base: position 7,768,988 of record JAODJU010000036.1, on the reverse strand, counting down.
CACTGAACAGTGAGTCACTCGCATAACTGTCTGGGTAGACTGGCATAAATAGACAAATAGAAACACAGTTTAACACAAACCCAAATGTCAAGCCCAAATGTTATGGCGCAATATTAAAACAAAGTTAAGTTTGTCAGACTGTACTCCAAGGCTTACAGAGTGCATTTAAATTTCATTCTCCTGAAGTTGCAAAACCTAATGTTAATTTTAATAGAAATATAAATCAAATATCTCTGTTAATTCTTAACATAATATGGCTTTTATGAGAATACTTATTTTGCGTTATTTCACTGTCACACAACACATACTATGCTGTCCACAGATTTTATCAGAGTGGATATCTACTAAATGTTAAGCTTTTCTAATTTTGTGAGTAACACATAAGTAGAACCACAGCAGGTATTTAGGAGTTTGGTAGAACCCTCTGAGAGCAGTCTGGCTGCAGCATGTTTTTGTAGCACATTCAAGTAAATGTGGTTTGAAGCCTGGAGACCAATGAAGTCACAAGCTTGGACATGTGAGAAGGATGTTTGGGAAATAAAAACAAAGCGGCTTGGGAAGACCCATGCATGCATGGGAAAACATGTATACACAATATTTCAAACCCACCTGACTTGACTGTAACAATGTCTGCCTAATGAATCCCAGTATGACAGATCACATTCTAGAATAACAGATTAAAGTGTTCTGAATACACTCTCTCTCCTTTCAATGACTGCGGCTTCCAGCCAAACTTTAGGAAGACTATTTTCAAGCTAATCAAAAATAAATTGCCGTTCCTTGAGCAACTATCAAATTATTTCAGTATTCTGTGAATGGAACAATAAGCATGTAGTTTCCCAAACGGTAGAAGATGACAATGACTGGGACGTCAAACAGGCGGCACAAAATAAGGGCAGTAATGTAACCCCTGAAAAAGTAAGCAAAGGGGAAATATCAACTTCTCAATTACTGCTACCAAGCCATTTCTGAAAAGACTTTTTGATCTGCACCAGAACTAATTAATTTAACCTTTCTTTTATATTTTCATCAAATCTGACCAATATACTAAACTGAATACTGCCATAAATATGGTATCTTTCTTCTGATTACTATAACACTTTATGATTTTGTCAGGACTTTGAACACAGAAAACTGATAATATATATTAATAACAATAATGATACTCCATTGATCTCCGTGGGGAAATTCTCTTTTCGCCTACCCCGTCTTGGTGAGAGGAAGCTTGGCAGTGAAGGGCAGCCACCTGCAGTGGGGCCCCTGGAGCTGGGGGCCTCGTTCAAGGGCCCACAGACATCTTACTATTCTGCTGAGACTGCGCTTGAACCGGCAACCAGCTTACTTAAAATTAGAGATGCACCGATACCGATATTCGGATCGGTACCGGCGCCGATCCAGACCTATTTGACGGATCGGGTATCGGCC
>JAODJU010000036.1:7756889-7767463 GCA_026776725.1 Gnathonemus echidnorhynchus | reverse complement strand
AATCTGTATCGGTATCGCGAGTTGTGTATCAGAATCGGATCGGAACTGAAAAAATGTGGATCGCCCATCTCTACTTAAAATTTTATGTATTGTATTTTTTTCTCAAATTGTGTACATCTGTAAGGCTCCTGGTCAGATCTAGGAGTGCCATGGGAAATGAGCGTGAATATAAAGTGTCGAACCAGCACACAGAAGCACAGTCCATGTGTTCATATATTCATGGGGACTCTCCATTCATTTTTATGAGCATAACCCTGTTCCCAACTATGAAAACCTTACCCCCTACCCAGCCCCAACCTAACCATAAGTAACCAAACAAAATACAAGACTTTTGGCATTTTTAGTTTTTTGACTGCAGTCACAGATTTTTCTAAAATTGAGATTTATATTGTGGGGACCTGAAAAATGTTCATGCAAGCTTAAAAAGTAACTGGTTTTACCACATTGTGGGGACATTTGGTCCCCATATTGTGTTAAGTACAGTTAGGAATGCCGGCATTTTATAAACACAGCATGTGCTCAACTTCCATGTCACAATCCAATCTGTGACAAATACAAACTCTCTCTCTCTCTCTCTCTCTCTCTCTCTCTCTCACACACACACACACACTGTACTTTCATTTAATCTTATAACCTAGTTGAATTTTTGATGTGTGCCAAATATACGGTCATTTCAACACAATAACGTAACAGATGTAATTTTGTGGCACCAGTACAAAACAAATATTCAGGCTAAACATTTTTTCTACAGTCTTAATCGCAATCAAAGCAACACAGATTACATTTATCATTTATTTTACTTAAAATTGAATATTATAACCAAGTGAATGAGGATCACATACCATTTTATATAACAAATATAAAACTTATGATAAAGACTATAATGTAACACAACATTAGGTGATGTGTATTTTATAACTGCTTTATAAACAGTTACAACAAACCACACCATTTTGATAAAAGAAAGATGACTTGCACATAATTTCAGGGTCACAATTTCACATTCGCTAACGCAAAGAAGCACCACTACCAGCTCTACGAAATGAATGCAGTTTACACTGGCTTGTGTGCTTAGTCATTTCGCTGACCATATGCTATCTACATACAAAGGCCCGAAACAGTTGGGGTATTCCACACACAGCAAAACAGTCAGCTTTACTGTGCTGAAACGGAGAGAGCGGCCAGGAGAGAGCGAATGCGCGCAGGGTCCTGCAGCGGACGCATGAGAGCGGCACACCCCAGGGACGCAGCCCAGGCAGATGGCCACAGTGGGGGCAGCTAAAAGCCGAGGTTAAAAGGACTTGGGATGGGAGGCAGGATTTGACGATTCCCGGCAAGGCCCCGAACCTGCCTCTGTCTCGCCGCACTGGGTGTGCCCGTGCACCGTTGTGCCCTGCACCCCCACCTGCGCGGCATCACAGAGACAATACCTCATCCAGGCCCGGCCGGCTTCCATTACCAAGGAGGAAATGTCAGGGCGGGCGTCAAGAGCACAGCTAACTGTTACTAATAGGAAAGAATAGGTGTCCAAGATACGCCTGCAGGTTCATTACTGCGAAAGCTGTACACCTATGGAGGAAATTATTATATGATGTTATGGGCATATGCACATGAGGTCTGGAGGTGTGCTATTCTGCTGTCCAGTGCTCAAGAGTAAAAATGCCATTTGATAAAATACAATATATATAGTGTTCTGTTTAAAACTATTTGGGTAGTAAGTGTATTTCCTCAAAAAAAAAAAACATTAGAATATATACAAATAAACAGAAACACATAAAAAAATAATAATTTCATCTGTTCTGCAAAATGTCACTGACATCCTACTGGACAGCTAGATGAAAACTGCTTTGGTTCCTTAACTCCTCAGGGGCATCCAAGCCTTTCCATGTATTCGGCAGGTTTCAACCTTCAGCTTACTTAACTTAATTAGTTCATTAATTGGATGAGGTATTGATCACACACACATGGTCTGCCAGCGGTCGACTCATCAAATACATGAGTGTATTGGATAGTTACTGTAAATACTGGGGTGACTTCAAGAGTGGTTTTTGAGATAGCTAAGCTAACACACTTTGAGGAACACAAAGTAATAGCTTTATAACATGAATATCCATCCATCCATCCATCCATCCATCTTCTGCACCTGAAACATAATTTTCTTTGACTGCCTAGAACAGGGCTATTCAAATCATGGCCCTCAAGGTCTGAGCCCTGCTGATTTTCCAGCCTCCTTCTACCCGTCAGCCAGGTGTGAAGCCTCTGACCAATCAGGATCAGGAATTATTAAACTAACTACCCGGGAGAACTGAAAACAAGGCCTGGATTTGGAATGGAGGGCCAGATCTGAAGAGTCCCAGCATAGGACCTTTTAGCCTGCTGCAGGATCAGTTCCTTTGGTGTCTTAACTGGCAGGTAACATCATCATCTAGGGCATTTCTAAACGGCAGGGGAGTAGCCACTACAGGCTCCAAAGCAGACACCCCCAAAGGATATTTTTGGCTTTTCACCACTCCCAGTACCCAGCATCCACCCCTAGTCACGTTTTTTCTTTTGCATATCTGTTTGAAGACAACCCCTCCCTTAATGGCTGCCAATTCTCCCCGGCTAACGTGGCAACACAAACAAATCTCCCTGTGTTTCCTATGTGTCTGCACCTCATCACACAGGCAGACCATTTCTCAGGAGCCCTATTCCAGAGAGGCGGCCCCCCCGAGGCGCTCACCCTCCCTGTGTTGGCCATCTCCTTTGTTTGCCTGTCTGGAATGTTGGCCCTTGTCATGGGGGCTTGAATGAGGGATGCACAGATCCCCCCCCCCCCGCCTGTGTTGTAGTCTGGCTCAGTCCCAAAGCCGTCTCTGCTTTAAAAGAGCCAGCACTTTCTAACCGGCCTCTGTGTAGTGACTGTAGTCCAAGATCACCCACTCTTTGCACCCTTAATGCTACTGAGGCTGAGATTAGAAAGACAATACCCATTATTAAATGGGTATTATCTGAAATACTGCTCTTCTACATGCCACATACGCTACATACTCCAGAGAGTAAAACAGAGTATAGCGGGCACTGGTGTCAGCATCAGCTGATGGGGATCAGCAAAGTAGCATAATGAGATTAAGAGACTGGTGTGAATGACTATAGCCACTGGCCAGTGCAGAGTCAATGCTAGGCCTCTTATTTTAGGCTTCTGCACTCATTATATGGCTCCTAAATATTCCTGAATTTCTGACAATCAGATTACACCCATCTAAGAATAGGTTAGGGGTAAACATTTATTTTTTTTTTTTGTATTTTAGATGCTATACTTTCATTCAAAAATTAATTCTACAGAGGAGTTTTAGGGTTAATAAAAATCACAAAACAAAAATTCACTTGCTGTTAGTGTGTGTCTCTCAAATTAGTAATAATGATTAGACGTAATCCTAAATAAGAGGTTATGTTAAAGGCCAGCTGGTATTAATAACAGGCCTGAGAAACACTGCATATTACAGTGGTGAACTGCAGAGGGCAAAAACACAAACACCTCACTTCTGCATAATGCCAAAGCCCTAGAGGCTGAGACTCAGCTCCCTGGGCCCATCGCCTCTGTTATTCAAAATTCCAGGCGTGTGCCTGAGGACCCACCCAGTATCCGAGCGCTTCTGGCAGGCCTTGTCTAGACAAGCCTGTTGTCTTGAAGAGGGGGGACTTGGGAAAACAAGAGGAGAGAACGGGGACGGATTAGGGGCGTTGGCCCTTTGGGCAATGGAGCTATGGTTCGAACGGACTGCAGCATTTAGTGTCTGAGAGGCCATGATGAGAGCGAGCAGGCAGGGGAGGGAACGTGTCTCCTGGCATGTCCCAGGCGAAAAAATAAATGCTGACAGGACAATAGGGCCAATGCAGCAACGCTGAGTCCTCCACTGTACCTCTGCATGGGCCACACCCATCCGTACAATCTCCCCCGCTGACGAAACATGAGGACAGCCCGGCTTTATTGTCCGTGTTTTTGCCATAAACGTTAAACATTTATCAAACACGCAAAACAGTACAGTTTTGACGCATAAGCTTGAATATCTGGATTAAGCATTGCTTGTTTTCTACAGTTTTCACATCGACGATGTGAATGCTGCACAGAACAGAAACGTTTCATTCGAATGCTTTGAATGAAAGCACAGCGAATGTTTATTTCAACATCAATGATGAGGTGCCCTCAAACTGGACCGGACACTGAGACACTATTCTGCCTGCATTATTAGTAAGTGTTATGGTTCAGGTTTGAGCTGTAACAGAGTGGGTATGATGAGTGTAATTATGTTTGGTAAAGGCCAAGGGAAATTCTTTTGGCTGTGAGTTATATTTACAGAGGTGAGACATACACAATGTTACAGATGGACAACCAGCGTTCAATGTGGACCTAAATAACCAAAAAACAAGTATGGAAATACTGGTGCCTAAATTGTTAACCATTTAAAATGATATTGCCTGATAAATTAACTAAATTAACAGAATTTTTAGCTCCTTAAAATCTGGCTCAAAATCTGAGACAGAGTTTTCATATTGGTCAGGTCCTGCTGTACACATGAAAAGTACATGCTAAAAAGAGCAGAACATTAGTATGGCTTGCAGTACTTTTTTCCACCATGATAGGATATGAAGTCAATCTAGACAGAACTGCTACATAATCAAAAGGTAAAGCAGGTGACAATGTTACTCTGCAGGGAAAACTTTATAAGCCCTTTATAATTTTACTGGACTCATAAAATTCTCATTTTGATTTAGCAGATAAATGTGTAACTGTCTTCTTACCTCAAATTGCACACAAAGGGGTGGAAAAAAACATTGCACCAGACACTATACTAGTTTGTGTACACCCTCACAGTCAGCTAAACCTTCACAGCAACTAACATTGACAAAACAAAAGCAATACACTCAAAGATTCACAGGTAGGAGGGCAAGGTCTGGCTGGCAAACAGGTCATGAGTGTTTATCTTCAAAAACTTCTTTTGTCAAGTAAGTTAATGATCTAGTCCACAAGCTTTTGAAATATTCCAATGATAGGCATCAGCATTACTTTATCAGTTGCTCAAAAAACAGGGGTCTTTATAATCCTCAGAAAGGCAATGATGTGAAACCTTCCTCTAGTGTCACATGACCTGGCCACTACCTTTCTGATTTTTACACCAATTTTCTTACATTCCAGTTAGTATGTGGACACCTACCTTCAAAACACACTGCACTGAGCTCCATTATTACCATGCTTCTATCTAACAAAAGAATTCTCAGTTTGAATATGTCTGCTCTCTGAATATATCTGCTTATTCTCAACCGCACCAATAGCAAAGAGCTGAACAGTCACTCACCTTTTGTAGGCTGGTTGGATTCAGCTGTGTTTTATCAATAATTTTTATTGCAACCTGAAAGGAAAAACATAAGAGAATAACAATATAAAAATGTTAAAACATTACAAATGTCTAAGGCTGCATCTAATAATTATTTTTGTATGTACTAATCGTGCAATTTTTTTTTGACTCGTCGATTAATCTAACCACTAATTTGTTTTATGAAAATCTAACAACTGAATACCAAAAAGTAAATATTACACAGTTTTACTGGAGATGGACAACAGGTCAACAAATTGGAATCAGTCAATCTTAGCTGATATTGTCAGCCATATGATCAACCATGCAGTTCAAAAATAGGGGACAGATCTTGTCCTGTATTGATTCAAAACAGGACACAGCATTTTATTTTACAATACAGGCCGATCCCGTAAATATGCAACAGATGGCAACTCTGCTTAGAAGAGGTCTTGGTCCATGAGAGTCGAGACATGTTTTTAATAACTATTAATTCTGGCCAGCAGATCAATCTTTCACTTTCCACAGATTTAAAAAATCATATAAAGTCATTCCGCTAATATACGGTGGTAAGCTTGGCAATTTTCACTCCTGGAACCAGCTCTGAGATTAGCTATCCCAATATTAGGCCAAAATATATTGATTCGGCATCGATCAAAAATTTGGTGCTGTATTGTTTTATTTTTAAATTATCCCAAGACTTTTGGTATTATACAATCTCCATTACATGGTTGCTGCCATCTTGCTCTCGACATGTGGCAGCGTGTGGCTCAGCGGGCTAAGCCTGTGTGCCTGTAATCAGAAGGTCACCAGTTTGAACCCAGTCTTGGCACATCTGTGGGTCCTTGCGTAAGGCCCTCAACCCCCAGCTTCCTGGGCGCCCCAACAGGTGGCTGCCCTTTGCGGACAACTTACTCTACAAAGAGCAAGTTGGGGGAGGCATAAAGACATTTTCCCACGGGAGATCAATAAAGAATCAATTATTATTAATCGGCTTATTTACATCTTGGATTAAGTTGATTACCCAGCCACACTGTCCCAAAGCTTTAGTTCAATGTGCCATGTATATGCTTCTGGCCTGCAACACCGAAGCTCTGCTGCCGGCCGCTAACACGGCTGGCTGAGCTGTATCTGACCTCCACAGATGCTCACCTCTCTCTCCTACCTTAGTCTCTCAACTGATACATGCTTGAGCTCATATGAAGTTCAAGACCATGGAACAGTCTTATCAACCAGTGAAGGGAACCTCTCGGCCTCATCCACAAGGTCTCATCAAACTCTACGCCGCTTAAAGGTCGATATATTCCCCTATGTCAGGTCCATGTTCTAAAAGTCAAGAATCCTGCCTGTTTTGGACCTTGGTTCTGTGTAGTGTCTCAAGTGTAATGTCTTCCTTGAGACCAGCAGACTCGTTTCTGCTCTTCATGGAAAGACGCAAAATTCATCTTTTCAGACTGGGAGACTTGTTCGTCTCGAATCCTGACTGCAAACCCGATTACATTCAAATGGCTACCTGTAATCTTCTCCTTATATGGTTTATGTACTCTCAGCTTCGGATATTCCCTACAATATTAGGTTTTCTGTGTAGTACAAGGGAGCCAGGTCATAAATCTTAAATTGAGTTTTACATGTATTATTTTGCTGTAAACTCATTTAGAGATATTTTATGTTTTTCATATGAGTAACAACACTGTACGATTCACTGCCCTTACTGATTATATGCTTGCACTGATGCTTTTTTTTTTATCTGTTGCTGCAAGTATTGTTTGCACTAACTTGTGCTTTCCTGTAAAGAAAAACACTTGTCAAGTACTCACAAACACACCACACAGACATGTGACATACACCCACATGAACACATTTTTCTTTGATATGATGACACACCTAACATCTAGCAACTGTGTTATTAAAAAGGAAAACACACTTGTAACTGGGCATTCACTGGAAGCTCAGACTAGCTGCACTTATGTCTAGTTGACTGCTGTTTGTTTATGTGCTGTATGCCTTCGCTTCAGACAAAAGCATCTTCTAAATAATAATAAAAAAAAACATAAATGCAAGACGTGCCCTATTCTTAACCTTGAGTATTTGAGAAGTCACTGACCAATCATGGTGCAGCGAGGTAAGGGGAAAATTTGTGTTATCCATTTTTTTTTTAAATTCTAAACAGGGATGGCCTTACCTCCCTTCCGGTCAGAATGTGCCGCGCCAGCTTAACCTTGGCAAAGTTTCCCTTGCCGATGGTCTTGAGAAGCCGGTAATTGCCAATGTGAGGCTGTTCATCAGTGCAGGAGGCGATGGAGTTTCGGCACCGCGCCCCCACCGAGCGACTCGACCAGCCAGAGCCCTTTTCTGACCGGCTGCCTGTGAGAGAGGCATGCTGGGAAAACAGGAAGGAACAAAAAATGAACACACAACTCAAGTGACGAACCAGGTTCCTTACATTACCGTAATGGTATCTTACTTATCTTACTACAAAACTCAAATGTTGCTCATGAGAATTTTCTTTCGTAAGTACGCTGATCCCTAGGGATGACGGTCCCACAAATGTTGTCTTCAAATACAAAGCATATGCCCACGGTAGGATTTCATCCAAACTCCTACTTGTCGAAAGAATGTAATTCTGGATGATCCATTCTTTCAAGAGGAGGAGATGCTCAGATCACCGTAACACACTGATTTCTCATTCTTTAAAGTTTTCTTTTTTTTTGCATTGGTGTCCACTGGAGTGTCAAACTGCTATTTTTTCCTGTTTCAGTGGTTCTAAGTGTCACTCTATTGGCATCTTTTACACATGATCAAAAGATAAATCTCTAGTTGAGGGAAACAAATTACAACAGCGAAAAGTTTATTATATCGATACTTTTAGTCTCTCGCAGATGAAAGCGTGTGGAATTTATAAGTCTACTTTAACCATGCCTTCACGAAAGGCTCCAGCACAAATACAGTTGAACAGCTTAAGTAGTCGTGTTTGTGCTGGAAATCACATGGTCACTGGGTGCCTACTGGGCCACCTTGAGGAAAAATGCTGAAATGCAATCGCTGCCTTGGACAAAAACACCCAGATTAAATGATCACTTACAGTATGTATACTGTCAACTAATTAACATGCCCCATATATAGAAGCTGGAATCTCAAAAGCACACACACTACCACCATGAAGCCTTTACTTGTTCTGCTATATTTGCCGTTTATTTTAATGAACCATTACTAAAGCAAAGGTTTAAGAACCCAAAACATTGTGCAGAGGGTCTCTAGAGAAGCTTAGTCCATAAACAAATTCCCTCTGAAGGTGGATTGCATGCTACAGCCTAAAAGCTATTTCAGGTATAACCTGTGTCATTAGTTGACTCTGAAAAATAATCTCAGTGGGAAATGGACCTTTATTAGATTAGTGGATTCACACAAACTCTAAGGCTACATTACTACTGCGCTGCATTATTACATTACCTTAAAAGTACTACAGCACTACAGCATCATGGCTGTGTGTTAAGGTACAACAACGTAACAGGCAGCATACAGGTGACAACTACAAATATTTTCCACGTAAACATGAATAGGCACAACTGACAACAAAGGCTGACACACATTGACCAGAGTGTAATCCTTATCATTTGGTCACAGTCCACTGAATTCTTCGAGTCCACTTCATTTAAAAGGGGTTTTCCACATAGTGATATTACATACTCCTATATATGGACTTTAATCATACATACATTCATACATATCAGAGCTTAGCTTTTAAGTCTGCAATTATGAAACACAACCAACCAAACCAACCAATTTTTGCATTGAAACTTATTTCAGTTGTACTGACAACATGCTGCTATCTTCAGTTACTTCAAAGCAGGGCTTTTTCTTGTAGTGACATGCCGTCGACACAGAATAACCCAAGAGTTTACCTAACAATAAAGAAAGGAGCGAAAGGACAATTCGTTTATAATCTTTAGTAAATACAAAGATATTCGAATCCTAAAAAATGTACCCTGGCCTTTCAGAGTGGTACAATGTAGGCCTATGAAAAGAGCAAAGCACTATTCTACCAGCATTCTGCATTGCATTCATTCCTCTGTGGTACACATTACGTCATAACATATGGGGGATATTTTTGGTATGGGCCCTTTCCTTGTATCTATTAACAAATCTGTCTTGGTATGCAGCACGCTGTATTTGCATGCTAAGTCGACGAGAAACTGCAACAATCCTCATCTGAATCTTTTGACAGCACTATGACGCAAAATCATATTTATTGTATTAGCACCACACACATTGAACCGTTCAATTTGGCCTAATAAGCTGGATATTTAATGAATAATAATATACAAATCTTTCAGCTGGACAATGTGACTAACTCAAGGTCCAGTAAGGCTATGCTCCTTATTCACCTACATTAAAGGCCATCAAAAAATGTTTAGGGGGAAAATAAAAAGAGGAGTAAGGCTAGATATTTCAATGAATCAGTCGTGAATCCAGACACACCTACAATAAAGCGTAGCTTAGAACAAGGAAGAGTGCTGAAATGACAACCGGAAAGGGGGGGGGGGCGATGAGGGAGGGAGGGACAGAAAGGGAAGCAGATGCAGACACAGCAGTCGCTGCCCTGCACAGCCCCCAGCTGCCCTGCAGCCCTCGGCAGCAGAAGAGCTGCATTCAGACCTCAGGCTGGCCACACGCTTTCAACAACGCGGAAAGAGGAACTACATGTACAGTCACACATATCAGGCTGTCACCATGCTGCGATCCCACCCATCCCCCCCCTTCCCTGCAACCCACACGCACGCACAGATGGGGGCTGATCTTAAGAATTACGTGGTATCTATGCAGCATCTGAGATTGCGTCACTACTGTTTCTGCAATGGCCCCCAGTCCCCCCCCCTTCCACATCCCAAATTATTATTCACCTACTGCTGAAGCATTTTCTATCACTCATATACCACTGTGCTGGGCACCCCCACCCCCCAGTACACTGTGAGGAAACCCTGCCAGTAAGACCCTTACTCAGCTCCCACTTAAATCAATACACCACCAGCAACCCCCACATACTGGTATCTTTTTCCTCCACTATAAACCAGCCCCCCAATCTGCTTCACAACATCACGGCCCCTCCCACTCTACATTTTTTTCCATTTTCTCCCTTTCAAGAAGATGCCATCGATTCCCTCTCCAGCTTTCTCAGTCTGATTGGCAGGACAATTTATTCAGGGGGGGTTGGGTTTGGGGGGGGGGGGAGGTGGGGGGTCG
>JAODJU010000036.1:7734257-7756789 GCA_026776725.1 Gnathonemus echidnorhynchus | reverse complement strand
AGGTGGGGGGTCGCCTGATGAGCGACCGTCACTAAAGATGCGTGGGGTTCTGAGGAAAAACTATGGGGGAGGGGGTGACAGAGGGACCACCGTGTTGACTGATTCAGACCATTGTAAAAGCATCCCAGGCTATAGAATGAAGACTACAGCCTTCTCTGTAACAGCATTCAAGATTAATAAATGTGTAATCATCCTGCATTTTTTACATTCAGGCTGCATGATCCTCTTTCCAGGTCCACCTGAATCTGGTCTGAAACAGCAAACAGTGAGACTTACTTTGATAGGAAAAGCGAAAATGAAAAAAGAATTAGCAGTTAGACATTACAAGAGAGAGATATGGTTCTCTACCGATTCCCGGAGGAAAATCAGGAATTACATATAAAATAAAGTCATCCTACAGATGTATAAAATGATACATTTTTAATATATCTGTTCTTTATAATACATCTGTAATTTTGGGAGATAAGAATGTTAAATCCAAAAACATTAGAGCAGGGGAGCCCAATTCCAGTCCTGGGGGGCCGGAGCCCTGTGCAGCTTAGTTATTTCCCTGTTCCACCATAAATGATTCAGCTCAAGAGCTGTATGGTAATTAGCACAAGGAGCTGAATCAGGTGTGTTAAATGAGGGGAAACCCAAAAATGTGCAGGACTCCGGCCCCCCAGGACTGGAGTTGGGCACCCCTGCATTAGAGCAATACAAGTCTACATTTTCTGCAAAGAATTACAGTTTGCTCTGGCAAAATGTAATACCAGAGGATCTAACATCTTATTAAGGGCAGGAATCTAAAGCCTGAGGATACACACAAAACAATTTTGTGTAAAGACTGCTAAAAATAACCAAAAAAATGTAAGGGCTAGCGGTAAAGGTGACTTGCCAGCTCACTGTCACTTCGCCATTTTCAGTTCAGATCCTGACTCTGCCCTCCCATAATACAGCTACTATAATAGCCATCTACCCAATTAGTAAGCTTACACAGAGATGAGCTGGCATGCTTTCATATTTTATGATGATTAAAATATGAATGTAGTGACTTTAAAAACCTGCATCATACAAATGGTGCTTTAAAGTGTTCTTGACGTGTAGCCTGCCAAGTTCAGGAGTTATTCTGCACAAATAAATGCCAAAGTTTCAAATTGACCAGCTAAACAAAAAAGGGAAAAAAAAAACAAGGATGGATAGCAAATTGATATTAAACTGATAATATTATCAATACTAATTTTTGATCTTTTTACAGCGTGTACTGTATGATGTACAGATTCACCCTGTAAAATAAAATCTCATTATGAGCACAGGTGTTTTAATTTATTGGCTATTTTGGGGGGGGGGGCGTCAGATGAGTTGTCACATGTTTCAACCTTACAGACAAAGGGCCACGTCTCTATAATATAAATGATATATATGCACACATATTTGCTGCTTGAAGGCCTACTGAGGACTACTGCATCGTCCTTTGAAAACTTAGCTCTGTGCTGCCTATGCGCACCTTCAGGGTTGGGGTTCAAATCCCGTCTCTGCTCAGTATGTGGGAAGTTTTCACAAGCTCCGCGGGTCATGCGGATTTCCTCTGCATCCCCCGGTTAACTGGCATCTTTAAATTTCCTGGCCTGCATGCACGTGCACAGTCTCTGACAACCCTTCATTCACAGTAGCCATGTCCCCTACTCTGCCTGGAACAGGACCCACACCCTGGTGGCCTGGTCCAAGATGAGAGGTTGGAAAACAGTAAATTTGCAAGTACTGTATATAATAAGGTACCTCATATTCGTTCTGGTAGAAAGTTAAGTTTTCTTTTCTTTTTCCAGGCGTGAATTATGACCATCGATCATTCTTCTATCCATTTAATATGGGCAGGGTCACTAGGACACCTGATGCTAATTACAAGTAGCAAAAGGCACAGAGAAAGGAAACATCACATATACACTCAATACAGCCAATATTGATAGATATAATAGAAATACTGATTATTTATCCTATCTATTTTCAACTCTGCACACTTCCAATGTACACTGGAAAAAATGCTCTAATTTACTGATCATTAATCCCAAACAACATGTTCTGGACTTCTTCATCAATAACTCCAAAGCACTGAAGTCGACCAAACCAAGCTAAAGAGCATTAAAAATTCTTATGGGAAAATATGAAACAGAAAGCAGGTCTTTCAAAATAAGTTATGTTAACGTTTAAAAGAACCATATACTTGTTAAATTCAATGTTTATCGATGGTAATGAAAGTAAATACAAATAGGAATACAAATAGGAAATTACACACGATAGTTTGCATAGTTAATATGTTTCAAAGTACAAATTTAAAAAAAAAAAAACCTCACCTTACATTTGTTCAATGCTCTGTTTGCACATAAAGACAAATAGAATGTTTAACAATTCCACATCTTTAATTCAAATACCACCTCCCACAAAATCTCTTTCAGTCACTCAGTTTCTACAAACATAATGTGACTATTCTCAATGGTACAATGTTCAACACTAATTTACAAAACTGCAGATCTTTCACCTGGTTGTTGACTGCTGCAACTGTTAATTTAATTTACCACAGTAGTTTTACTTTTAAAAAATGATGAACATATGACATTTACTACACTAAATATACAGAACATATTTGGTATATTTTTATTGCCAGTTTCATAATAATAAATCTCGCTGGACATCAGAAATCAGAAAATTCATCATTACACCAATTCCAGTAATAAGAAATTTGAAAATATTTGGCTGGTACTTCTGGAAAAGAACATTCCCTTTCTGTTACGTTGAGTATAGCCTAGTCCAGTGATTCCCAATCCAGTCCACAGGGACACACAGACAGACCAAGTTTTTGCTCCCTCCCAGCTCCTCCAGAAATGTGGACAGTCTGGCAGGGAGCTCTGAAGGAGCAGAAACATGGACCAGCTGTGGGTCCTTGAGGACCAGACTGGGAAACACTGGCCTAGTCTATGACACAATGTTTGTTCTCTATGTTTACATATGCAATGCCTTTGTTACTGCATTCCTTTTGGAAACATACTCTATTTACTCTAGAGCAATGTTTCCCGATCCGGTCCTTGGGGACCCACTGACGGTCCATATTTTTGCTCCCTACTGGGAGCTGGGAGGGAGCAAAAACATGGTCTGTGGGTCCCAGAGGACTGAACTGGGAAACACTGCTCTATGCACATTAGGTCTTTTAGTGTAATTTTCGGGCTAGCTGGGGTTCATAACAATTACTGTTGTGAGCCTCAGGACCTGCATCACAGAAGCACACATGAAAATAACATTGAAACAAGGTGGCATTTATTGGACCAGCAGATAAGTGGGCAGTAATTGCGAAGAGCTTTAATTTTGGGGACCAAGGACTGCAAAATGAACAAGTCATACACAGCTGCACAAGTCATGAAAGAGGCGGGATAGTTCCACTATGGAAACCCCATAAATTTGGTAGGCAGACATGAAGAGCCTACATAACCAGGGGACACCATGAAGATCACAGCAGGGTGTGAAGTCAGACATGAGAAATGCCAATATCTAGAGAAATGCCAATATCTAATTATCCATTATTCTAGCCCAAACACATCCACTCGCGGGTTGTCGGCTGTCCCTCATCTTGTCTTTTAATGACTTTCTATAACTATATCGATCGCTTTCATACAGTAACAAACAACGAAAAGAAAAACAAGTTACAAATACCATTTTGCCATAATTCTGACCATATTTATATATCCAAAAGTTAAGAAAAACACTGCCAAATCAACTTTTGCTACAGCAGAAAAACACCAGAGATAATGCAATAGTGTCACATGACTGCAGAGTGTGCTAAGTCAGTTTCCTGGATGTCGCAGCGGGTAAGCGTCCCTCTACACAGTTGCCCACACAAGCCTTCCGAAAGCTAGGTTTACACAGAACTCTAATTGTGCTGGGTCAGGCTGCCACTTAGGGTGGACTGGAAAGCAAACTTGGGGATTTCAAGGCTGTACAGATATTTCCCTGGGCTTGTGTGCAAGGCTTCCCCCTTAAATGCATTTTTGACAAAAATAAATAAATAAATAAATAAAATGTAGTTCCCACCAGAAACAATGAAACTACTGGGCTGCATCCTGTGAAGAATGGTTTTCATATGTGTATGTATCAGTCTGTGAGATAAGCAGAGGGGAGGTAGGGGCTTCAGCAAGAAGTTTAGAAGGAGGGAAGTACATTGCCCAACAGGCCACAAGTCCTCAGACTTCCCCTTCTCAAAGTTTATCGACAATGTCGATTGTTCCTGTTGCTGTCAATATCCATACCATCCAAATACCAGGATCCAAGGAAAACAAGTTTTAAAACAGTTTGATTTAAAACACAGGTGATCCCATGACCATAAACATGTCGAAACATGTCTTCACAATCATGGATTTTATTTATATATTTTTTTTGATAAAAGCATGTTAGCGTTACATTTTATTCATGTCACCGGGTTACAGTAGTCTACAGAACAAGCCACAATAACATCATAAGTCCAGCTGGACAATTTGCAATATTAATATCCACATTGCATGTTATGCACATGCAGTTGTCACATCGCAAAGACCGCGAAAGGCAGTTGGGTTGAGATTACGCTTGGGCGATATCTAATTCCTCTAATTTTCCGGACTTCATAATGTGATATTTGGTATTTTCAAATGCAACATCATTTGGCAATACAGTTCCAATATTTTGAAATCTTGCAGTTAAAATTCACAGAGCAGTAGAAGGGTCTTCATGATAAGATGCATTTCACTAAATGATTGTTTCGCTAATGTTTTTAGCTAAGTTTCGCTAAAACATTTTTCCTCTGTCACAGGAAACAAAACTTTGCAAAATTGCAAGCTTTGCAGTTTTACTGACTGTTCCTTTTCATGATTATCTAGCATATGTTAAAAAATGAGTGTGAAATTTTCCTCCACGGCTTTTCCATGCACTATCCAAGCCAGGCATCATCATTTTTGTCCTTGCCATTGGATTCATTCATAGACACTGCGGTGCATTAGTGAGAAATTTAACAAAAATGAATGAGGAGCAGAAAAGCAAACATGAAATGGTAGCTAAAAGACATTAGCCTTCCACTGTACAGAAATATTTTGAATTCCATAGAGCAATAGCAAGTGATTTGTCAGAACAAGTTGATCCAAAACCACCAATTTATTCGATGGACTCTGTTGGTAGATCATAAAGTTGCTTAGCTATAATTTATATTGGGTTCATTCTCATTTTTTTTGTTTTATAAATCACAATATTATAAATATATATTCCAATATTTATCAGCAAAAAAAGGCCAAATTCACTTCCGGGAAAGGCTCTGGACCCCTGCACAGGACAAGGATGACGGATTCTGCTAAAACTGAATGCTTATAATGCTACATACATTTAAAAAAAAGCCCTGGTAACACTTGACTTGAAGTGCCATAAGTAACTTAGTAACTCATTTATTACTCAAGTACAAATCATGAACAAATATAGTAACTGCAGGAAATATATAAACAGTTATGATTGATTAATGAAGAACAAACATGGGATTGGTTCGTAACTAACACTTAGTTAATGGTTAATTAATGCATTAAGTAAGAGTGTACTACCACATTATTTGTGCCCCCTCAAGTAAAGTGCTACTTATATTAGACAAGCTGTACCCAGGGATATAGTGACAGACGAATAACTACCAGTCAGTCAGCACCTGGTTTAACCCAATGGGACACCACTGGGAAATGGGATGAAACTGATGATAACTGACCAAACCAGGCACGCCCACAGTGGGCTCCAAGGCCTTGTGTCTCCAAACAATTCAGTTTGGAGACATAATAAAAATAATTATTGACACAATTTGATTTCCCCCATTTTCCAACATTAGACAGCTGGCGCCATTGGACATATTTAGTGTTTTTTTTTTTGTAGGCGAATAATATGACAGAAAACAAAAAGATAAATGATTTGTTCTATTGAAAATATATATTGAACAGCAGACTAATTTTTTTTCAGGACATTTAAAACCTACAAATAATAATTATTGAATATTATTCCAAAACTCAGAACTGTTGATATTTTCAAGGATTATGAAAATTTCATTACGAAAATAAAAGCAGGCCTGTAAAATCAACAGCAGTTCTCAGTTGATCTTAAGTTGAGGACTAACTGAAACACGTCATCACAAACCACACAGGTCTTAATTTTGCAACAGCTTTGACGTCAGTGAATAAGCGTAGTAACAGATCTCAGAAAAACAGTAATCATGTCTGTAAAAGGTCAAAACAATACATTAAAAAGTAATATATCAAGCATACAGTAAGTCTAAAAGATATTATATATTTTAAATACAAATATTTTTCCAGATCACCGGTTATACTTTACTAGATTTTGAATATAGCAAAAGAGCAGTATTATCAGCTACAGCACTGGTCCCATATTTGAAACACTCTAAACATTCATTATATAATAGATACAAGATTACATTGGGCAAAATATAAGATGTTTCTCACAAAAACATGACACCCAGGTAGACAAGAGTGGATGTTGCTTGAATTAAAGCAGCTACATTGTTAAACATTTCGTCGCCCTGAATGCTCACCCTCAAAGATACAGAATATCTTGTAATCAGAAACCTGATTAATAATACAGTGTTTCAACTGCAGTACATGGAATTAATTTAATTACAAATGAAGTAAAACATGGACTTACACACTCAGTAGTGGTTATTTTTATATTTCATGGCCATACACAGTCATATTTAGCAAGAGGAATCTTAACCTTTTGTGACAAATGAGCATTCATTAATTATTCTTCTGCAATCTGTTTACATTTGGGTTTGAGAACATATGAAGTTAATCTGAAACTTAACCCTTTTCAACAATTCCTTTGTTTTTTTTAAATATACGATTAAATGCTGACCGAAGGCAAGCAGTGTTGTGATTCCTGGCTGTTTCCCAGTCTTACCTATTATTTCACAAGGCAACACAGGACTACTTTACAAGTAATCTCTTAACCGTTATTCTTTTCACTAATTATCCTAAAACTTTGTTTGTTTTGCATTGACAAGATGGCATTTACTATTGCAACATATGCAAAACTGATACTTTAATGAATTGTCAGAATCCAAGTTCCTGAATTTTAACTACATGTTTTGATGTTGCAAGACCTTTTCAGTTTATCTTACTTAGCAGGATATATACTTTGATAGCTTCCAATTATTTTAATTTGCATAAAATGTCAAAAACAAAATCATGGATTTTATATCAAGCTTACATTATTGGTAGTAAACTGAAAAACTCGGCCTTGCCGTACGTTTTTTAACCAAGATATACAAAACAACTATTTGAAATTATGTACTAATTTCCAAAACTCAGCTGACTATTGGAATCACCATGAACTGGTATATACTGGAATTTATTTCTACATACTATCAAGGTATTGCAGACTTTCTTAAACTTGAGATGAAATGTTTTTGGAAAAACCCATCCCTTATGTTATTTTTTTATAAAGAAGAACCTCACATGTACACAACTCCATTTGATTATTTTGCGATTACTGTCAATTAAATTCAGCATATCATATTAAATGACATTAACTCACTTTTAATATACAATATAGTCATTAAAACTAGAGATTTCAAAGAATTAAGTATGCAACTGAAATAACATGAAAAGTATGCTCGATGTGTGCTTATATAAAGAATTGCAATGCATCTGGTATAACTGTTAAATTTTATTTGTATTTCCAATGTTTGGCAAAGTTCATATCATGAGGCGATTGCATCATCCCAATCAGCACTGCATTAT
This sequence comes from Gnathonemus echidnorhynchus, assembly GCA_026776725.1. Lineage (NCBI taxonomy): Eukaryota > Metazoa > Chordata > Actinopteri > Osteoglossiformes > Mormyridae > Gnathonemus > Gnathonemus echidnorhynchus. The sequence continues at coordinate 7,749,014 of JAODJU010000036.1, read as the reverse complement.
TTAACGGCTTCCCAGTGGAAGCCAGTTTGCACCATTGCTTATTTAGACCGCTTTATCTTTCAGTGCTGAATGTTCTTTGTTCCCTGATATGCACGCTGGCGTAGTACTCTGTCTCTTTCTTACTACAAAAATCACACTCTTTTCCTGATGAAAAGCTTAGGGTTAGGGTTAGGGTTAGCTTCACACTCAATCGGATTGTTACCTGTGTAACTTCAGGACAGCTAGCACATAGACGCTACCTAAAGGCGCATGCCTATTTGGCTGCGTTAAATCAAAGCTAGTGAATATACCCTCAATGCCCAATAGCTCCCTCAGGCAATAAAAGCAATTGCTCCAATTAGTTAAGTGTATGCAACGTAACTCAGTAAATTTTCTCTCTAAACAATATTTTTCAGTAAAATGTGAAATTCAGATTCAATTCACAAATGAAGATTTAAAAGATCTGCCATAATTGTGGGAATTTGGTTTATATCCCATATACATGTAGAAAAACCTGCTAACAAATGGCTCAAAGAAACGCAAAAGTTGCTTGGAAAAGCTTCGGCAGTAATACGTTTAATTAGTTATTAGTCTTTTTCCATGTAGGTGCGAAACATTTTTACTTTTTTGAGAATTCTGAACACAACGCATCTCCTAAAAACGGTTTCAACAGAAACAACAAAAAATTATAAAACCATTCTTTTGGCTCCTACATTCAGGTGAGACTTTGGATTTACGATACGTGGTCATGATACGACTACTGCGTCTCAGGCTAGGAACGGAGGTTCTCTTTTCCTTACTAGAAAGGCCATTTGGATTTCTGGAACGATAAATCATATGCACAACACAATAAATGGTTTAAAAGTTTTCTTATTGCTATTTGTCTCAGGAAATTGATTAACAATGGCATTTAGAATTACCTATGCTCAAAGCAAGTCATCACAAACCATTTCAGAATCAGACTATTTTAACAAAATACATAAATGTCATCCATTTTCCAAAGACATACCCAAAAATCACAGAGTGGGGAGTGAGAAGCTTATCCCAGAACCCAGAGGTACAATCTAGACGTGATGCCTCTTTATCATGGGGTACAAACAGTGGGCAACTGAACTGCACTGTGGACTGTGGCAGAAAACCACCCAGTACCCAGAAAAAAAAAAAAACCCATGCGACACAGGGAGAACCTGTGAGGCAGGATTTGAACTCCCCCAACCATGAAGGTGTGAGGGAACAGTGCTGCCCTCTGAGTCAGTGTTTCCCAACCCGGTCTTAGGGACCCCCAGCAGTTCACGTTTATGCTCCAACCCAACTCCTGGTAGAGAGCCAGGAGGGAGCAAAATCATGAACTGCACTGGGGTCCCAGTGCCACCGTGGCATATTTAATATAACAATGTGCATGGGTGGTCCAACACAGCATTCTCAATATGGCTATTTTATTCTTCTTTAAAAAAATCACGATCAGACATTGTTCTATTTTTCTGTACGTTTAATTTTATTTCAGAGTCATCAGAGCAGATAGTTCATGACCTAGGCCTGCTTGTTGGTGACAGAGAGTATTGTGGCAGAGAGCAAGTCAATTTTTCAGAGTATTTTATAGTAGGGCCTGACACAAGGTCAGTGCTTAACAGTCCGTAGCAGCAAAATCCTTAGTGGTGTGTGTATACAAGTAATATAAAGGTAAACAATTATTCTAAGATTGAAAAATAACTTAATGCAGTTGAAACTTTGCCCATTAAAAAAGTGGAAACACAATTCATCGTAAGAGCTTTAATTTAATAATTTAAGCTGAAAAGCTAAAATTTACAAATCTCCGAGATTCCAGTACGTCATCAATAAAAAACATCATTATAGAAGGACCACAACTTACAGAGACAATAAAATACTAAAACAATAAAATATACTAAAACATAAAAAATAAAATAAAAAATCAAAACACTTTTTCTGTACAGTTGCCACTCTACTTAGACCTACGCTTTTGAGTGAGTTCCAGACTGATGAAGACTGACACCTCCAGCCTAACAAGTACAAACAGCACAAGAAAAATTGCACAATGCATCTGAATCAGTTCTATAAATTATAAAACATATTTCTGAGTTTAGAAGGCTACAAACTACTTGCCATTCTGTTAAAGCAAAGATAAGCATATCTTTGTATTTTTTTGACCAGTGATAGACACCCAAACCATGACACTTATTAAATTTAACATGAAAAACAAAGTACTTTTTCCTTTTCTGTCACTTTTAATTATGCACCTTTTCTTCTAACAGTTTAAATTTTACAGCAATCGACATTTTCTATAAAAGTCATTAACACAAATCCAACATGTAATAATTAGTGTCACTGGACAAGAATAAAAGACAAAAGGACACAGATTGCCAGTGTTTATATCTGGGCAATCAAGTTTTAGTGGTAACTGAATCATTAAGTAAAATGTTGAAACACTACTTAGCCGCTAACAATGTTGGATTAAAACATAAGTACTCATGTTGAAAACTTGATGTTAAGATGAGAGCTGCATAAATCATTAAAAACATAATATCTGAAAGTGGTTTAAACAAATTCACTGGATATTGTCGTATTAGAACTGAAATTTCTAAAATCATTATTAATATCATGAACTATCTTTATTATTAAGAAGATCCAGGCTAGTGACGAAGTACTAGATCTTGAGAATAAGTATTAGAAAAAAATCCAGAGCTCACAGTATTCCTGACCTTGATGCTAGCCGGCACCACTACTTAAATATTAAAACCTACTATAGCGCTTCAGGTACTGGGAACGTGAAAGGCATTCAAACTGGCCAAAGCATCACACATGCTGGTCATGAAATGACACTGTACTGCACAGAACAAAAACCACACTGAACTGGTAGCCAGTGAACGTGAGACCAACTATGCTGTAGTGGTGGACAATATGACCTTTATCATGACCAGTTGCAATTTCAGAGTTATCGCAAAAATTGTGCTTCAGCATTACTTAACACTTTTATTATAGCGGCAGAACAATCTGGCAAGTACTGATCACGCAATACCTTTGTGTTCAGGGGCTGTAATGGTACTACAACAAAAACAAATCAATGTTGAGAAAACAGCTAAAAAAATTTAAAATATAAAATGCTAATGCTAAAATGTGGCAAACAACACAATGTCCACATACAGGTTGGATATGCTGTCAAATAAAGTGTGGGGCACGGCTGATGAGGAAGACTTGGTTCCAAAAAACAAAATGTTCTACTTCGATTGTGTGGAAAAGGTTTGGATTTCCAAATCCAACGTGAACCAATATACTGTAATTAGCGGACTTTGCGAACTGTACGGTATTTTACATACATTAATAATTAAGTTGATTATTATGATGCTAAAAACAGGGTTTCTTGAAAGGACAGAATTGCTAGTTAAGTAGTTAAATAGTTAACTACTTACATTCCAATTTGGTTAGTTTATAAACTAACAAAAATATCATGATCTATATCGTAGACCATGATTCCAACCAAAAATATTGTGACATTTTGGTCATATTGCCCATCCCTACTATGCTCTATACATTTCCCTAAATGAACGAGTTGTAAAATATATGACTAAATAGTAATATCAGACATGAGACAGTAATAATCACTAATCCTAAAGTATTTTCCAAGCCACAAGCTTGTATTGCAAGCTGAAACAGATAACTGCAAATCAGCACTGATACTCCAGCGTTGTTGAGTAAAGGAAAGATGGATTGTGTATGAACTGAGAGATACCTTTATCATTAAATTCGGGTGACCTGGATCACATCTGCAAAATTTTCCATCTTTGATTTGACTGAACGAGACAGATGGTTTATGTAATCTATGGACTGCTCTGCCTCGTTTGACGCACTTCCTACTTTTCTTGCATTATGTGATGTAAGCCCAACCTCCACTGCTCTTGTGCCATTGCCCCCTCCCTCACTGCTGGGAGGACAGAATCTGAGCCAGGACCAGAAAGCCTGACCACTCAGCATGGACATGCTGACGGGACCACGTATCCCTGGACAGTCTTTGCCAATTTGGATTCCCTGCACTACCCGGATTAGGAAAGAACAGCAGATACAAAGAAGAGAATATCGGCAGGCAACATGTCTATTTTTGCAATACCAGCTCAATTGGAAAATACATCAAACTGCTTACGAGAACATTTAATGTCTGCAACATGTCGCAAAGATTACACATTAAACAATAAAATCATAAGCTTTATCATTCCTGCTCATAATGTGTCTGCGAAATAACTAAAAATGACAAATAGATTCAAGGTATCATGCATTAGGTAACCGACATTATCCAAAATCTCAGGCTATTGCGCTGCTTTACTGTTTTGAAACACATGACATATGTGTATAAATTTAAATTACTAATCATTAAATTTCTATATCATCATCGTCTAACAAAACTAAAATTTTAGACATATAAAAAACAGAAAAAGATGCTCAGGTCATAAGAGAGGTTGCTGTGACCTTATTAAGGTTAAAAGGCATCTATAGTTATATAGTTTATTTAAGACCAATGTAGTATTATTAACCAATTGCAGTAATAATAATAATAAGGTATACAAAATGATATAACACTTATTCTTTGGCAAATGTGCCAATTGTATACATATAAATGAGGCCACCTAGGTGTAGCTGTAACTTGTATATCCACCTACACCACTGGAATGAATTGTAAGACCGCTCACGTAAGTGCTGCTGAGTGGATTGGATGAGAAGGAAAGAGATAAAAAAACAAAAAAAACAAGACGGATCATAACTGCCCCGCACAGCAAACTACTGTCCAACCAAAGCGCAACACAGAGTGAGGCAGCCTTTCAATATGATCTTTTTTTCTCAGGGACAGAGAAAACAGTTAACAGTGCCTTTTACAACTTTAAGTCAGGACAAGGGCAAGGCTGAAGCAGACTGATTCACTTTTTTTATAGTCTGAAACATTAACTACTAGAAGACTGATACCAAGGAAAACTTAATTAAGCTTAATCAGGCAGCACTGGCTATTATTACACTGAAGCATCAAAATACCATAGCTTAGAAAAGGCACTATATATCCCAACAAGAAAAAGCACAAATTATTATTTTTTGAGTATTCCAAATAAAGCAAAGCACAAGTATTTATACTAGCCTAACCCTTGGATTTACCTTAACTCATTTTTACAATATTTTCTTAAAACCACTGCTTTGAAGGGGAACATTCACAAGTAGCACCACACAAAACACTCAACTATAAGATCCTTGTGGACTGTGTGATATCACCTTCTTTAATTTGAACAAACACTAAATGTGGTGTCAAGACTGTGTTAAAGTTGGGCTATCGTCCTGACGGCTATCCTGGGGCAGTGAAGTGCTGAAATATAAGAGACTGTCATGTAAAAGGTAGATATAAAATACAACCAAAAACCAGAGAACATTTAGTGGACCTTCCTCAGGAGAAATAAATAAAAACATCGGTGCCACTTTACAAAAAGGCTTCCCATATAAAGGGTTTATAATCTGGTTATTAATTAGGTTGTAACACTTTGTAAATTATTAAAAGACAATTTTAAACGAGTTATAACACAGGTCTCTTTTTATTAATGAGTTACTACCATTTACAAGTGGAAAAGGGGAGCCTTATTACATCTTAACGTTTAAGTCACACTAATGCCATAATCTGGATGCTAGTTTTGCCACAAGTATGATAGCACATGTTTCTTCTTCTAGAACTGACATATATACTGCAAAAAAAACAAGATGTCCCTGTCTAACTTGTCTCAGCTGTGAGTGATATTCAGGTTAACTAAAAACTAACAGATTATGTATTGATGACATCATGGTGTGACCCCCCTGCTACACCTGTAAGACCAGGGGGGTGTTCCCACAAAGCAGGATGTCTCAGTTAGCTGGGTTAACTTAAGCTAGTCAAGAATGTCCAATAGGAATGCTCCTTACCTAAACTCTTATTGGACAATCATGACTTCTAGCTTAAGTTAACCCAGTTATCTGAAAAATCCTGCTTCGTGGAACAACCCCCAGAGATAAAAAGAAAAAAAAAAAAACAAGGAGGACTAAATCTATGGTAAAGGAATCCTATATTAAAGTGTTAAGAGGTTTTTTTTTTACAAAAGATTTCTTATGGTCTTGCATCCAGGTGCAGAGAGCAGAGTGGTAACACACTGATGCAATAATGTATTGCTTTGACATGGCATATTTGTGGACCATAACTAAGAAAGTGTCAGAAAAATTCCAGACAACTCACATCTGAACAAGTTAAGCACTTAAAATAAAGTGTGCACCTCTAGTAGAGTAAAAAAAAAACCTGAGCATCGCTACTTTAAAAGGGCTCTATTAAAAGACCAGCAGAGATAAAGAGCAGAAATGATTTCAGTACTACTATCATTTCAAACAGATGAAAGGGTTCCATGTGGATTTCAGTAACAGGCATTCAAATATGCATCACCTGGATTTGAATTGGCTTTCACTGTTATGTGCTGTATTACTGGCAGACATAAGGACATGGAAGATTCAAAACATTCAGAGAACAAATCACTTACAACAGTTAATGTAAATAAGGACGGCTTCATTCTACACAAGACAAATGAATAAATTAGGTATCTGCCTTAAAATAATGCTGATCACAGACTAAGAGTAAGAAACCATATTCATGGTGATGGAACTGGAAAAAAGTAATTCTGAGATTTAACTCAGACAGCAGATTTTCAGTTTTTATTTCATGTAGCACTTTCACTGCAAAGTGTCTGATGCACCAATTTAAAAATGAAGGAAATATGAGCTAACACACTATAGTTCTGCTTCTGGATTATTTTTAACACCAAAACAAAACAGCCTGAAGAGAAAGCATGTTTTCTTTTGAACTTTTACAATCACTTAAGAATTCATAAACATTGTATGCTAGCCAGAAGTAGCCAATTAATTCTCCTCTGGCTGGGTAAAACAATTACCTGTGATATGTGGGCTACATGGTATTTTAAATGCTTTATAGAGTCAGGTGTAAATATGAAGCATCTTCTGTCAGCTTTTGGGATATTTATCTGGTATCATTTTCATAAATGTGATGCCCAAGACCAAAATTCACCAGTGAGGAAAACAGAAGGTGCAATAATAATAATAATAATAATAATAATAATAATAATAAACTTGAGTGCTTATTATTTTTATCATTGTACTCTTTATATAAGCGTTAAACCTGCCCAATGAGTTTCGTATATACTTCACTGGCTTTCATCCAGATCCTTAATTACATATCTGGAATAATTACTACACTACATTCACTCATTTGATCAAAAGCTGCAGATATTCAAAATCCAAGTAATTAAAATCCTGCTACAATGTTCTAGTATTTATGGTAATGACAGCATCGTCCTCTCGATTTTGGTTTTAAAATTAAAAACCGTTGTTTAGTTTTAAGATTTGTGTAGTAAGTAATCAATACATTTGTGCATTTCCAATCGATTCACATTCTAACAGTGTTGTTTTCCGCACAAGTCCCCCACAGTTGGCACATCTGTGAAGTTCCTTATGTACGTTCTTTTACCAATGCACTAATCTCTTTGATGCAATAAGTGATATTACGTAAACAACACCGCAACGTATCAATATTCCCGATTCTTACAAAATGAAAACCTGGCTGCACGTGAAAGCCCCTTTACCCCGCCATAAGCCAGCATACCAAGCACAGGCCGTCATACGAAAGCTGGTGGTAGGGGAGTGGCCTTGGAGTATTGCTTCTAGTTTTACAGTAATGTAACAGATGACCGGCAAATCTCTCAAAAATATAGCTAATGGCGTTTCATATAAAAACCGTAAACAGAAAAAAATAAACAAAAACGTTAAATACGAGTAAGCAAATGCGATTACTGCTTTGCTTTGTTTGGCCTTGAATACAATTAATTCACATCGACATTCAATTCAGCAATAACCATACATACGTAAAATAGCAATTACATGAAAATATTCCAACAAATTCACAGTGGTTCTGTGTTAATGTAGCTAGTCCAATGATTATTTTTATTCTTCTTTTCATTATTTTCCCTTATTGTGCGTTTTCGCAGTATAATCCCATAGAGAAGGGGGGGGGGCGATCGATGACTACCTATCCGCGTTTGATTTCTAAATATTCAAGACAGCCGACACACAATATGACATGTATCCCAGTATGTCCCCTTGGCATGTATACACAGCACAGGACAGTCCCCGATAATATAACACTACAATAAGGCAGAGACTATATGCACTTGGAGCCTTGCGGTTAAAAACATGCCAGGAAAGATTCGGGTCATGAATCGCTCATCCAGCATCGAGTCAAAAATCAAACGTCGCCCCGATACACTGTGGCATTGACAGCACCTTGAAAACCGACTGGACATCCTGGCAGCCTCTGTCCTGTGCCAAGTGATGTCTAAAGACTGTAAATGGATTAGCTAGGGGGAAAAATGCATAAGTCATCATTTAAAAAATCGCAGGTTTCAGGTCGGCTCTCCCTGGAAGGTCTGCGCGATCCTTGCGGATTTGTGCTCCCCCTGCGTTGGTTATATTTGCCAATTCGCTACACATACACATCAAAGTGTATTCTCCAACGTTTTAAAATCACAGCTACATACAACCGATGCCCCATATATAGGCTATAGTTTGTCCATTTCCTATTATCTGCAATTATCCAGCTAATACGTAACAATACAACGTACGTAACTTAGCCAGCTAATACACCCCGCTGTCGTTCGTACATCATACGATCAGATAGGGTCAGCTACTGCTGTTTGTTATTTTAATATTTACTTGGCTATAAGGTGTGTATATTTATGTAAAATATTACTTACATGGTCGGAATTCCTTTCGTTTCCAGACGGGAGTGCTGAGCGAGAAGACATTTTTCCCTGAGTTTTCCTACTTTTACAGCTATATACGATCTATACTTATATTATATATATATTTACAAGATTATATTCTGCTGAAAATAACAGTCGACATTGGCCGCTCAGCAGCCAAGCCAGTTCTGTAAGGCAGTCAATGCCTTTATCCCGTCGGCGCCCGGGGAAGCCGCGTCCTGTGCCCGTCGCAGGAGGGACCGGTATCCTCAAACCATCCGCATTTTCACCGAGGAAACCCAGCAACAACCGTGAAAAAAATGAGAGAAAATTGTAGATTTACGATAGCCGGGCAGCCAGCTGAAAACGTCTCATGTTTGCCTGAAAGGTAAAGTACTATGGCGAATATTGATATTGTGCTTCATTTTGAAAAGGGGGAGAGAAAAAAAAAGCAAGCACGAAGCCCAAGGTGGCTATTGCTTTTAAACTGCTGTCATAATAGCAAAAATAAATTATTTCTTCGTTATCCTACGAACAGTTAATAGACTTCGCCGTCTTCATTAAAAATGGTACCTAAGCAAAAAAAAATACGGACAAAAATGACGACTAAAAACAAATTAAGGAACAGCAATCGCCAACCCAGCAAGACGAACGAAAAAAAAACAGTGACACGGGCTAAGCTACTCAATCTGCTAACATCCTTTCCAAAAAGACACAGGCGAATATAATACGCGTCTCACTATTAATGTCGCGCCGGCGAATGAATAAATAAATAAATAAATATCACTACCTATGTTGAAAAACATGGTAACTACATCACCGAGGAAGGTTTGCTACACTGTACCAGAAGCCAGACTCAGGTTTGGGGGGGGTAAACAAACGTCCCCCCCTCCTAAAAAATACACCCCATAAAGAGAACCCACCAGTTAGTAAAACAGCAAGCCTAACCCCCAAGATAGACGCAACATCAACACTTCAGTTTTAAGCTAAAAAGTCTACATCCCCAAAACCGTATGACACTTTGGAGAAGGAAGGACGTCAGGAGAAAGAATAGGCTCGGCTGCAGCAGAGGCTCACACACCCTGCCCCCATTTTCTTAAAGAGACAATCCCTCCATTCATCAATCTGCGCCAGTACCGGAGCTGGCCGCACGTACGGCCGGCATCTGCATCCAGACAAACCCTCCTGCATCGCCTGCCCGCTGCAGGTAATGCGCCTTGCAAGTGGCAAAGAATCCGTAGGATGTTTCAACATTTCATTTTATGCGGCACGGCATGAAGAAGTTTCATAAACCTAATGAATTATTGTGCAAACTTTTTTATTTCGTATTGCAATCTGCGTTACACAAAACTCACAAAATCCAAGTTTTCGGAATAGCTCCTTTTATTACGAGAAGGTATACTTTGTTATTGTTATGCATTTCACCGTAGAATAATCGAAAGAACATTGGAAAACAAATACCATCAAATCATGTACAATCCTGTTAATGTTTTATGCCAGCTACTCATATGTTTTCATTTGAAATAGTAGCCAGTAAAAATACTCTTGTAAACATAAAGCTACTTATCCTTCTGCAGATGATACTGAAACATTGTAATTTTATTTTTCACCTTTTGCTTAAAAAAATCTTCATTTAGCAAATCGATTGTATTGGTTGTAAACATCCACCATTAGTTGGTCCGTTTTTAATAACTATCAATCCATCTTACAAGCACCTGTCTTGGTCAGGCTCACAGGAAGTACTGGAGCCCATCCAGGGCTAAGGGAACACCCTCAGTTGGATGCCAGTCTGCCATAGGACATACACACCTACATATCCTAAGAGCTATTTAAGGATGCTATGTAACCTAAGGACACATCTTTGGAATGCAGGGTGGAATCCCCATGTGACAAAATATGCAAACTTCACACACACAGAACGTGTGAAGTTTTGTTTATTATTATTATTATTTATTATTATTATTATTATTATTATTATTATTATTATTATTATTCATACATTAATACTAGTAATAAATATAATAATGATACTTTATTCATCCTCATGGGGAAATAGTCTTTTTGTCTGTTCCATTTTGCTCTCCGTATGGCACACAGAAACGTGCGCAACGAAAAATGTGTTTGTTTTACCTGACACCGGTCTTTCCTTCATTCGTTTTTTCATAACATCTAGGTTTATGGCAGTCCTGCATCCTGCCCTGGGTACATACTGGATATACGGCCAATAGGACAATAAGCAGACTCCGGTTCTTGTGAACTGCACGTCTTTGGTCTGTGGGAAGAAGCTCTCAAAGATAGGAAGAGAACACAGCAGCTCCATGCACAGAAGCCAGGCCACGAATCAGCTGCACAACTGTGGAGAAGGGCAGCAGAAATGCTACCCACTGCTAGGATGGTAATAGTTATTTGGGTTTCATCACTTATTTATTTTCCACACTGGGTGCAGTGAAGGACAGAAAGCATCGGGTTAGGATCATTCCATTCCAACCAGGACAGTATGTACAGGAATTCAAATGGAAAGAAGGCTACACTTCATTTCATTTGTCTGTTTTTAAGATTAAATTGAAATTTGGAATCTGTGTGATTGTCAGAGGGAGGCGCAGTGGTCAGCAGTGTCGCCTTTGTCTCGGTCGTGGCACCATGTGTGTGGAGTTTGCATGTTGGTGTCGTGGAGATTCCTTTGTGTTCTCCACGTTCCCCACACAGCCCAAAAACATACTGAGGTGAACTGGAGTTGTGTGTGTGTCTGTGTGTGCGTGCGTGGTCCAAGTGTACATTAGATTGTGGGGACCGAATTTTATAAAAATCTGTGAATGCAATCAAAAAAACTAAAAAATGCCAAAAGACTTGTATTTGGGTTGGTTACTTATGGTTAAGGTTAGGGCTGGGTAGGGGGTAAGGTTGTTATGTTGGGATTAGAGTTTACCCCATAGAAATGAATGGAGAGTCCCTACAAAGATATAATTACAAACCTGTGTGTATGTGTGTGAATGGTGTGTGTGTGTATGGTGTGTGTGTGTGTGTGTGTGTATGGTGTGTGTGTGTGTGTATGTGTGTGTGTGTGTGTGTGTGTGTGTGAATGGTGTATGTGAATGGTGTGTGTGTATGGTGTGTGTGTATGGTGTGTACACCCTGCGATGGCTTGGTGCCCCTGCCTTGCACCCGTATCCTCTGGAATAGGCTCAGGACCCCTATGTCCCTGAATACAGAAGATTGGTGGAGTTCATCAAAATCCCTCCGGTAATATTTCATTCATGCTATCTGAGTCTTCCTGAGTGATATTTAATGAATGGCTCATTCCCAGCTAAGGGTGTATTTTTGCGCATTGTGAATCTGAAGGATTCTATCCAGCCCTTATGGCTGTGTTTGTGACCTCTGACCTGTGACCTGTGTAAATACAGCAGTCAGCACGGTAGGCAGGATAAGCACACATCCGCTGATTTTAAGCCTTATCATCATCATTTTATTACAAAAAGCAGTGGGCTAAATTACTGTAAATAACCAAATTCCTTAAATAAGCAAGAAAACAACACAAATAACTATCATTCTACTGAATAATTTAAACACAGTTAAAAACAGTATATAATCCCCTGGTAATATATATACTTCATACTAGGTTACATTTGTTCTCAGATCTTTCTTCATTGGTTATATAAACAAATACAGAACGTCAAGGATATTCTAATCCAAACAGGTGTAACACTTCAGCTCCTAAATGCAGTCCCGACATTCACCTGTCCAGTCTAATGTTGACACTAATTCAGGTCTTTTATTCAATCACAAACCGATAAAAACGCTGATACTGAAGATAATCTGTTTCACAAAAAGAATTATCTTCCTCACGTGTCCATGTTGAAAAGTATATGTAGAAAACCATCACCATGATATGCACAAAAGGAGGCAAGGTATTATATATTTTATATATTTTATGTAGAATTGGTAGAATGATTATGAGTACTTGTGATGATGGAGCTTATGAAGTATTATAATCAACACTATAATGCCTTGTGACTGTCAATAGAAGTTGCATTAATGCTTTATTAATTCTTATACCGACCATTATAATGCATTATGAAGGTATCTATAGTGCCTTATAAATGATAGTTTCATTGGCGCTTATGAAGTATTATAATCAACACTATAATGCCTTATGAGTGTAAATAGAAGATGCTGTAATGCCGACTGTAATAATGCATTATAAATGCTTTGTAATGCATTATGAAGGTGTTTATAATGCATTATAGACGACAGCTTCACAGAAAGTGTTACCACGCTATAGTTTCCCATTTTACAGTTTTACATTCACTGGCATTCGAGTTGGGGGGTCGTTGTCATCGTGATTTGGACTACAGGCTCACCAGTATGCTGTACTGGATAAGCAGTTACAGAAAGCGAATGGATGGAAATGGTCATTCACAAAGTATTCTCTGTACAACCGATGAAGTGAGATATTTTCAGAAAATGTGTTACTGATCTGAAATCAGGAAACTCTGGCACAAAAATACCATTAAGATTCAAATTCAGACTTATTTATAAAGCACGTTTAAAAACAGCCTGTGTTGAACACATATAAACATTAATAACTATCACAAAGTATAAATTAAAATACAAGCACTGTAGGCTTACACATGCAAAAAAAATTAAATTAGACAGCAAAAAAAAAACAGCTATTGCTAACCTTTTGGGTGGACATTGATGTGTTGCTTTTATTATGATTTAAAGTCCCTCAATACCTTTGGCTAGGTGTTTATTATTGCAGATAGTACAGTATAGCAATAACCAGCTATGAATGTATATGATGCCACTTATTCCTTTTTATTGATTTCATTTAGAAACTAATGCATTAAAAAAAAACTTGTGGTGTGTGATCCAAGTTATCAGAATTTAGCACCGATATCGATATGTTTTATTTGTATCGCTCACATTTTAAACAATCACATAAAGATCCTTTGATATAATGATGCTGTTGAGGAAGTTTTATGGCCAGACATTCATTTCTGCACTCTGCTCGTTTCATATTATGTATGTTATCCATCCGTCCATCTATCCATTTTCAATAACTGGGAACACTGGGCATAATGTAGAGAGCAGCATGGATGGGATGCCAGACCATTTCAGGGCACACAATTACACACAGTCTGTGAGTGAGAATCCAACCCACAGCTCTGTGGGTGTGATGCCATGGTGCTAAGCACTGAGCCATCATGTTTTCCTTTATTATATATTTATAATAAGCGCTGCGTGGTGACTTCTGGAGGCGCAGGTTGTCTAAGGTTAAAAGGGAGGCGCTCAGTACCTTTAAAGCTCACGCACAAGTTTACATTAATTAAACAGTTTGGACAAAGCAGGCAGGTTCTCACCCCCTTTCTGTATCTACCTGTTTAAAATATTAACATAATATTATTCTTTACCGTACTGATTGTATTTTTTCCTTTTAATAGCATTTTGCACAATATGTGTTAATATAAATAATTTTAGTTCACTGTAAATTTCCTTTACTATAAAAACATTAGGATAGATATATTCCCCCGTTTCTGCTGGTGAACTGACAATTTTTTTGACAATCATTAAAAAAAATTAAATTCAGAAAATTTGTTTTAGCTTAAAATAGTTTTCAGAGAAAGCTTGATAAATAAAATTGTATTTTGGCTCCCCCCTGCGATGGAATTCAGAACCGCACATATGCCCCAGAGCATTTCTTGCGGTTTTAAGAAGTTTTATTGTTGTTTTACTGTTTTATTGTTGTCAGCACGTGCATGATCTAAAAAAACAACCACAATATTTGACACTGATTATATTAATATAGTAGCATTATTATCTCACTGTTCCAGAGTTGTAGGTTCCATTCTGATAGCAGCTCAGGTTGCCGTTTTATGGAGTTCCACCTACAATTAACCCTTTCAGGCTCAAATTAAGTTTTAGTAACAGGAAAAATCTGATATTTGGGGAAAATTATCATGAGTAA